>FLRD01000659.1:0-44264 GCA_900088485.1 Plasmodium ovale wallikeri
GATTAATTGAGATATATATTATTTTTATATATCTAAAATGAATTTGTACAATTTTTAATTTTACTTATGTAAAGAAGGTTATACTTAATAATGTACATAAAAAAACAAGAAAAAATGAATAAAGCCGTCTGAATTCATTAAATTAAAAACGCTGTTATAATAAAAATTAATATTTTAATATTACAAAAAATATAGAACATACATAGTGAAATAATGAAATTGACGTAAATTTTTAAAAAAAATTTTATATGATATTTTCTGCACATTTTACATGTTGAAATGCATGGTATTTGTTTTATATTGTTCCTAGTATGATTTTACCATTTCTAATGATATTCTCTATATGAGGATGGAAAATCGTGCATTGATATATAGTATGTAAAATAGGCTTATGCACTTTGATTTTTATATACTTCTTAATAGTTTTTTTTGCCCTTTTTTGTTTCACTTATGTCTAAATTTCTTTATCTTTTTAAATGATCAACGTAAAAATGGTTCTATGAGGATTATACTAGTAAATAAAATGAAAACATTAAATACAAAAACTGTAATTATTATAAAGTTATTTATTGTGAATGATAGTAAATTAATAATGTTAACGTGGAATATTATGGTTTGTAAATGAATTTAGTACTCCCTTATTCAAAAGTAGAATAAAAAAATTATTCTAATTATTGAAATTGCAATAGAGGCAGACGCACAGATAAACATTAAAATTATTTACTAGAATTACGAAGATTCTATAAGAACAGCGTAAAAGTTTGTGATATTTATATTTAGTGTAATCCTTCTGGCCATGTTGCTAGAGATTAAAGATTACTTACAGTATTCTTTTGTTTGACCTCTTTTTCAGCGTCATCCGCGAATCAAACTTTTTAATTGTCTAATTTTTTCTTTGAGGTAAATGTGAGATGACAATTCATTTTTTTTAAGTCCTTTACCATTCTTCTGAAACGTTTTCCTGCAAATTTGTATTGAAATAAGCATATTTTAATAAATTATTTTTAATGTAATTTTTGTATTTATCTAACTGAGGAAGTACTAATTTAATTATTACTATAATTTCTTTTTAATTCTCAGAATATTTGTGAAATGTCGGATCTGGCACTCATCTATTACATAAAGAAATATTAGTCGCATGCTCGAATATAATTTATTTTGAAGATTTAGTACCCTTTATAATCTTATTCCATCTTGGCTGAAGATTATTAAATATTATAGAAAATTTAACATGCTCACCTTTATACATACTATCTAAATGATAATGTCCCCGATAATTCCAAAGCTCACAATGGTTACATGGGCTTTTGTTATTTTTATATTTTGGGGAAATATCTTTTAAAAATTTACCATCTTGCAAAAAGTTCAACAATATTCGGAATACCTCTATGTGTAATATCTGTTTGTTCACATAACATTTTTGACGAAGTTTCACCCTTATTCAAAATTTTATAAAGTTGTTCTGATGTTAATGATATAGAACAACGAATTTGAGAAATAAAAGTAGTAATGAAAGGATATAGTTATCATAAATAAAATCACTGTAAGACAAAGTCTGTAAATTGATTAAATGCTTGGAAGTCGTATTATTGAATATATACCTTTTGATGCATATGTATGTGTATAAAAAGTTTTACAATTAAAAGTCGTACTACGCTAGAATCTTTAGATGTGGGAAGATAAATTGGAATAATATCAATACTTAGCGTAATATATATTTTATTAAGCTATTATATTTTACTATTTGAATATTATATAGAGAGATATAACTTTTCGAAAAAATACATTAATAGTAAAATTTAATGTGTACACTGGAAACAAAAGAATAAAATTTTCTGAAATGTTGAGAATGTATTTTCATGATTTCAAATATTTTTAATTTAATTTTGTTGTGAAGATACTTTTATAATTGTAATATAATTATCTTTTATTAAATTATTTGTTAAAATAATTTTGTCTTTTTTAATTTAATGTATAATTACTAAATAAATTTAGAATTTTACAATGGAAAAAAATAGGTGAAATTTCCCTAAAATTATTTGTTAAACACATAAAAAATAGGGTAAAAATATTTATAAATTTTTAAAAATGACAAATTAATACTTCGAAAAACATGAACAAATTATATATAAATGAATGTAAATGCATGAATTATGGAAGAAATATACATATGTATTTATATTTTACATTTAGTGTACTAACAGATTACTAAAATAATTTTACAAAAAAAAATTTACAAAAAAATGAAATGTAATAAATTATAACTAAATGTTTATAATTTTTACTTGTATTATGAAATATAAAGAATATACAAATAAATAATCATCGACAATGAAGGTTTTTATGAAATAATTAAAAAAATACAACATATTTTATATTCTATGTAAAAATATGTAAGATTATAGAAAATGCACTTTTGACAATAGTAGAAAACAAAATTAAATAAAGCATTATAAAATGATTGACAATTTTTTTATTTGCTATTTTTATATAGTACTTATAATTTTAAATTATGCATGGTGTCTTTTAACATACTACTACCTCAGTACAATATGATGTTCACATAAGGACATTTCAAATTTGTTCATTTATATTTCAATAATTTTACATTTCATGTTTCTACGCATCTGCTTTGAAATTATAATGATGATTAATCATATACCTTTTTATAATTACTTTTTCTTATTTGCAAGAATCATAATATTATTAGTGATCTGTTTAAACAATAAATTCGATTTAGGAAGGAAAGGCAAACCAATTTTATTTCCACCCCCGGTTGGCTTCATAGGATTAAGCAAGCTTGCTGGATTCGTTACTCCTTGAACATTTCTCCACATTTTTCTCATATCATCTGATTTTGGAGCTATCTTGGATCCAAAGAAAAATAACTAATATAAAAAAAAGGATAATATTATTATAATACCTGTGGAATAATAATATTTTTACTGTTGTAATATTTTATGAAAATGTGTTGTATTTATAGTTAGAACTGAGTTATGCTTTTTTTGTGTTATACATTACTTTTTTATAAAAAAATAAAATAGGAAAATTAATATGATTGGAAGAAGAATTTACTTAGAATAATGTATCGTTTTAGATAAATAATATTTTATACTATAATCAATCAGTTTCTCAAAAAATGAAAAAGTATGTTCTGATTCATATTGCTCAACATATTCTTCTATAACTTGCTCTCCAAAATAGAACTTTATTTTATATAATCCAAGTTTTTCATATATTTCTTTGCATTGTTTTTCAATTTCAGAAGCTACTGGATAATTTTTTTCGAAATTATTCCAATATTCTGGTCATCTTTCATTATTCTTTCCATTACATACATGTTTAAACTCGTTATATATATTTATAATATCAGCAATATACTTACAATAATCTTCCATGCAATTTTGTTTGCAATCTTTCTTATTTTGAAATGCACTTTTCAATTCTTCATAATTATTATTATAATCATGCATTTTTTTAGATTTTTCTCGGTAACCTGTGCTAACTGGTGGAAATTTCATAACGCATGGCATCTTGATAGAATCTTCAAGATTCTCCTTAATATTTTCCCATATTGAATAAAGAAATGTAATACATATTATGACGTTTTTGCTTTCAACTGTATTAATGACATTATATTGTAACCACAGATTTAAATATGTACAATGTTTGTGAATATTAAAATCAGTTTTAGTTTTTGACAACTCTTTCAAATTTTATGTAAATTTCTAGCAAAAATCCTTAAGTTCATAACATTTATTATGTAGTTTTTCATCTAAATCACAATAGTTTTTAAAATCCTCTACGTTTGTAACATTGTCTAAATTGCCATAATATTTATCGGAAGGTAATTCACAATTACTCGTGCTCTGAAATTAAAAAATATAAAATAAAAACATGGAATTTTAATTCTCAGTTTACTCAATAAATTCTATTAATGAATTACATTATAAAATAAATATATAAATAATTTTAAAAAAACGTATTCTTAAAAAATGGGCATTTACTGAAGCTGCCATTTTTAAAGGTTCTTTAAATTCCAAAAATATGTGAAATAGATAATGCTGTAAATGTTGTTATTATGGTAATAGGTACATAGAAAAAAACCTACATGAACCTTTAATATAATACAAAACATTTCTTAATAAATTTTAGATGTCTGTAAACATTTTCTTCTTCTAAAACTATTAGAAATACTTAATTAATTTGATATTGTTATATTTTTTAATTTCATATAAAAAAAATAATACTTAATGTAACAGAATACAAAAATAATAGTGTTTAGGAATTACATTTTATGCATGTGTTGTCTTATTTCCACTTAAAATATTTTAGTAAATGAATTGACTGTTATTTCATATGTATATAGAGTAAAAAATGTTGTTTTCATAGAACTATGTAGTGTTCATTTGTTTATTTCCTTATTTTAAATATTTTATTTTTGATTATATATGCTTTTTTTTATTATCATAAATTTTTTATATTTTCAAAATAAATGATTACCTTTAGTATGGATATATATTTTTATAATTTAATTAATTACTATGCAATTTAATTAACAGTATTTTTTATTGTATTGATTACAAAAAATTAAGAAATATTAAATGCATAGAATTTTTGTAATTAAAAGATGTGAATTACAAAAATATGAATGCAAAAGAAACATGGCTTTGTTTTACTATTAATTACGGAATAATTATATAATATTAATAATTTTTTTATGTTTATTTTATTACGTCCTTTTCTCATTATGAATCCTTTGTAATATAGTTATTTTTCTTCATTATTACATTTGAAACACGAGATCATTTATTCACGTATTTTTTTCTTATTACTTATGTTTACATATTTATATATATACATTATTAGGTATATTAATTCTTGTAAACATTAAAGTGGTGTTACTTATATGAATTCATTAAAAAAATATTTGTAGTATATACACCACTAGAAATTTAGTTTACTTCATTAATATAATTCGTATAGCGAAATATATGAAAATAAGTTAATATAATTACTTATAATGCACTGCTTAATCATGCTTATATTTTATAATGCTCTTTTTCCATTTGTTTTTTTCTTTAACATTATTTTTATCATTTTCTTATGGTATAGAAATAAAAATGCAAAAGAAAAGCATACAAATGATGAAGAATGAATTATGTTAATATAATATTTACTTTACGCTTTTTGCAATATATTTTTTAATTGTTCAGAAGATGTTGTTGTTTATGAATGTCTTTTTAAAAAAAAAATATCTGTATTTATTACCTCGCAATTGACATTGTTAGTTGTACCTAAACAATATGAATGTTATTTGTATTTATATTAATTAGCTATATTTATAATTGTCTGAATTTTTCTATTACTATTGTGTGTTAATTTTATGTATATGCGAAAATACATGGACATGCATTTTTTGAATTATTGTTACTTTTTGTGTTCAAATTTTTTATTATAATGAAATATCTTCTTGTTTGATAGTGTTAATTAAAAGAAATAATTTATATTTATCATATACATTTTTTAAAAACGCTCATAATTTTATATAATTTTTAATGATCAATATTCTTTTGTATAAATTGCATAATTTATATATTAATGAACTCACATAAAATGTGCCTGTACAATAATTATCTAAATTTACTTTAATTATATAACGGACTATAACACAAATTTTATAAAAATATTTATGTGGAGCTACGAGTTAAAAAATAAATGCGAGAAAACACTTTACCATATATAAATATTATTTTAAGTTATTTTTGGGATTACATCAAAAATAAATTATTTTTTTTATTTATAATAAGTCTGTTCTATTTTATGCTTAAGAAAATACAAAAACAGGAAAATAACATAGTTTATTATTTTAAAAGTATGAAAAATATAATATGTTGAAAGAAAATAAAGAACACAAAATATTATTTTTTTTATCAAATTAGTTTATATATATATAAAGAATTCTTCCCGGAAAATATTTTATGATTATGTTGCGGCATATTTCGCTTATTTTTCTAGTACAGTGATATAAGAATTATATGTATATAAAAACATTTTCAAGGAAATATATTTTAATTATTAATTATTATAAGCAAAAATTAAAGTGTGCATATAGGATTATATTTGAAAAATGAATGTTTCTATACAATTATAGGTATTTCAATTTTAAGATATATTATTTAGTTAAATGTAACTTATCAGATATAAATATATATATAATTATACAATTGTGTTTTATATGGCTATATAATAGTTGTATATACACAGGCACATCTTTAATAATAACATTTTAATATTTAGGACACTCATATATAAAAAATGTTGACTGTGAATAGCTATGTGCATAAAAACTTTAAATTATGTTGACATCATTAGGGTAAATAAAATTATAGTCTGTATATGATTAATTTCTTATTGTATTATAATTATTATTAAATTATTTAATGTATTAGACAATGATATAATTAATGTTTATATCCGTAAATACATGCATGGGGAGTTTAAATGTCAATTTTATTCGATTTATCGTATAAAATTGTGCACATTTGATATAATATTCTTATTACATCCCTTATATATTCTAATGTAAAGTGTAAAATATTTTTCTGAATGAATCGTTTGAACAGTTTCTATATTTACATAAATCCATATTACCATAATAATTATTAAATGAAAGTTTCTACGTTAACAATATATATTAATTGAACCATGTGTAACCTTTAGTATTTACCGTAGAAAATAATTTTTTTGACATATTCTACTTAATTATATATATTATTTGTTTCTTGTACCTATATATAAATTTAATTTCTAAAAATTTATCCTATCTCATGCAGTATTCGAGTAAATAATTGCTTTTTATCTAATATTTGTTCGGAAAAGTATTTTTATTTTTTATAGATAACATATCACTAATATATTGATAGATTATTTTTATAAGGAATTATTTCACCTATTACAAATTTAACATACTTTTACATTTTTTTCATGGAATATATGCAGTAAAATTATTATGTGTATAAAAACATTATGAATTTATATTTTAATACTGCTTTATTTATAGAAATAACTTTTTTTACGACTTCTTCATAGGATAAAGAGTACATTTTTTAGTTATATATATGGATGATGATATTCATTAATATTTGTAGAATATTAGTTCAGCTTGAGTTTATTTTCATTGCTTTTATGGTTAGGCTATTTATAAATCATATTATGAAGTTTATATTATTGAAATTATAAAAACATGAATAATAATCTTACAGGAAATTTGGCGATTTATTATTTTTTCTATGTATACCTATAATATATAATTTACAATATATTAATAATTTTTAATTTTACATATATTTTGTCGCTTCTAATTAATCTTGTTCATGCGTGTCTTTTGGCACATTGTAATGTTATATTTTTTTTAATATTATATTTACATACACATTATTCTTGTTGTGATAATCTTATCATTTTTTTAAAACATTATGTTTCGATGCATTATTATTATTATTTTCTTATGAATAAAAAAATACTATTAATAATTCATATGAATATATTAGGAATATTATAATGAATTATATGCTATCTTATATCCGTTATATTCGGAATTTCTTTCTTCATATTCAGAAGTAGGTTGTTGCATTTCGTATAATTCTTCATCAAAATTCTTTGTTATTCCACCAAATCTTTGTGTTCGAAGTTTTAACCATTGTCCAAGAGGAGTAAACTATTATTAAAAAATATAAAATTTATAATTTAAAAATATTAATAATTTATGAAAATAATACTTCGTGTTAATATATATTAAAAATAGAAAAAGAGTTTTACTTTCTAAAATTTAATTATTATTAACCTTATAGAAGGATAGTAAAATAAGTAACCCTCCCATTCCTGAACTAAAAAGTGATATTGGTAAAGTAGTACCAAAAGAGCTAGGTGAAGTAGTATAATCTGCTCGAATCTCTACCATTTTTTCCTTTTGTTGACCTGATGGTCCTTCAGATCGTACGTGTTCTTCTAATATTCCATCTTGCTGGTCCATGGATGAAGTACTGTGTTCTGAATTCTCTAGCAATTGAGTGCATGATTCAGGATATGACATTAAATTATGATTTTCTCCACTGCATTTTATTTTTGATGTGAGGTTATTAGCTTCAAGAACATCCTTAAAATTTTTTAAAGCTCTGCAAAATTTAACATCATTTAGTTCTGAATTTTTAATAAATATATTATTATATGAGGTAGCGCATAATTTAGCAAGAGAACATGTTGATGTATCATGTTTATTATCTATAAAAAGGCGGCATATCTCATATGCATTATATAGTTGATCAGTTTTATTATATTTTTCTTCTTTCAAATGATTTATTTTAGATGCACATAAATTTTTTATTTGGCCATTACTATAATGGTTAATATAACTTGTATAAAAATTAAAAATGGGTTCGTGGCGTTTTTCAAGAGTTCTTATGGTTTTGTTTAAGATGTAATTGATGTATTCACAACAATTGTTATTTTGGCAGTTTTCCTTATCATTGAATTTCATTAAATAATTTTTTATCCTTAAGCAATTACTAACAATGTAAATCCTATCTTCTGTATCTCCTGGTATAACTTCATTAGGAAATGAAATATAACCATCTCCGTTATTGCCTTGAATTTGCTTATATATGTCATAATTTTTACTATATTCCGCTAAAGAATCATACTAAAAATATGTAGTTTGAAAAGAATATATAGATATATAAAAAGCTACTTTTTCCGAAAAGATTTAAACTTTACGTGTGGCAATAAATTATTTAACAATAATATTGCTAAAAATAATTTAATTAAATATAAAAATATACTCTTTCATCATGATCGTCTATTTCCATTGTATTTTAATTATGCAAAAATAAAATAACGAATTTCAATTTATAATTCTGAACATATGAAAAACATTAATGGATGGTATATTAATATATTATAATATTTCTTTTTCTTAATATTGAAACCGAAATAAGTATACTCAATAAATGTTGTTCGATACTTAATATACAAAATTAATCCATAATGTTAGTACAAATATACGATAAAAAAAAATTAAAAAATTGTCTATTAAAAACATAAATGAAAATATGGCATGGAATTTATAGTAATATGTTTTTCTACAAAATATATAAAAATTTACTGAAAATTCATTAAAGGAAATATTATGCAATTCCATAAATGTTATATAATAAGAAAAATTGAGGTTATTAATATAAATAGCAATTTATGTTCTATTATTCCATTATTTATCTTTTTTTCATTTTATATTATTGTTTTATACTAACTAGCATTTAATTTAAAAATATTAATATTTTAATTTATTTATATATGTAATAATTTAATTTTACTGTATAAATTAATTCCGTATAATTATTTTTATTTATATTACTTGTGCATTACAATATGGATATATTGTTATTGTTTAGAAAATTGATTTAACACATATTACGATATGAATGTATTAGTATTCTTAATAAAATATAATGATAGTACATGGGAAATATTACCAATTGTATTTATATAATCATTAGTTATAGAAATATTGTATATAATTAAATATAATTATATAGAAAATTGTTTACAACTGATAGCAAAAGCATGATACAATATATTTCCCTCCATTATAACGTATGCTAATAATAATGGCATATTTGTTTTTAGCATATTTCATCATAATGGCAGAGAGAAATATTATATACCAATATGTAAGGTAATACTTAAAAATATATTATTAATTTTTTCGCGTAAAATAAAGAAAGAAAAAACTGAAAAAACAATAATTAATTGTCATAATATAATTAAAATAAAACTATATAATAAGGATAATACATTTATATATTAGAAATCATATATATCTCATCTATTTAATATTACTTATATTCTAAAATATGATAAAAATACATTATACGTATTTTCCAATGATATAATATTTCTTTTTCTGTATTCAAATTATATATACAGTGTTTATAATTTAATTTGATGCAAACATATTTGTACCCAAAATTATAAAAATAAAAATTAGTCCACTATTATTTTAAATATGTGTGGAATGTAATTTTTTTTTGTTATGTATTATGTAAATGAACATACATGTATTCTATCAAATTTTTTTATTTTTACTGTTATATATTAAATAAAAATTTTTTTTTTAATAAAGAGCATACGAAGAATATATGCATTTATAACATGAATAATTCTATTAATATTTCACATATGCTTTTTTTTCATAGATATTTATATTATTTATTACTTCGATGATATTGATAAGAAAATTTGGAGATAAGAAGTAATCTATATAGGAACAATTTTAACGCACGCATTAGTTAATTTTCACGCTTACTATATTTTTATTGTTAAGTTGCACGTATGGTATATTTGCATTTATTCCCGACAATTCCCTTCTATTTTTTCGATTTGCTGATAAAAAGTACCCAATATTTTAGTATTTTATTTCAATGAAACTGATTATGCTTTTTTATGAGAATTCCTTTATTAGTGGCTTTCTAATAGTTAAGCGTGCATATTGCTTCATTAAATAATGTATATACTAAAAATGCTCTAAATAAATCTTGAATTTCGAAACGTTATTTAATTACTTTAAAACGATATGGGATTTATATTTGCTGATTTATATATACTTCGATATATGTTATCAAGATAAAAATTTAACTTGGATAAATACATTTTTTATTATTATGATGACTCAAAAAACTATTTTCTTAATTTATCAAAAACAGTAGAAGGAAAAAACTATTTTATGATTAAAGCACGTCAAAAACTGGATTAAAAAAATGGAAATTAATAATTATATATAAATTAACAATATTTAATAATATGCTATTAGATCCTATTTATTTATATAATGATAATATATTCCGAAAGAATATTGTACATATATATAAAATATAAGTTAATATTAATTAAAACCCATTTTATTTGTTACAAAATGATCGAATTGATGATTATGTAAATTTACAAAAAATTACAATGGAAACATTTGTCTGTAATATATAAATAGCAAATGGGCTGTACATACAGCATAATTCGTTAGAACATGTATTACGAATAACTTGCAAGCTGTATATTACATTAGATTATAAGTTCATAATAAACATGTAGTTCGATAGTTAATTATTCCTTTTTAATATAATTATTGCATTTACAATTTTTAATTTATCACACAATTGAAAACACATGATGACGTATATTATATAATATAAGCATGCTACAATGTATAAAAATATTATGCGATTTATTTTTATAATGTTTGACAATTTTTAACATGAAAAATGATTAAATATTTAAACACAATTTATATTTTAGTGCACTGAAAATGTGCCATTTTATTTTTCAAATGTAACTATTAAAAAAATGGTAGTAATAAAAGAAAAAAACAATCTTATTAACCATAGAAAAAACAAAATATATTATAACAAGAACAATATTTCAAAAAATAAAGAGAAAAACATTTTTTAAATAAGATTATGATTAAAAAAATAAGAACATCTTTTAAGTGTATTTCTCTTCATTATTTTAATAAATATATATACAGATATACAATAATTTTTTGTTATTTTAATGTATTTTTCACAGTATATTAAGGATATATATAAGAGTAGAAATAGTATTTTCAACCATAATGATAAAATAGGAGAATTATATATTTTGAAGATTAATAATATAATTTATTTATTATTAATCAATAATTATTGAATTCCTGAATAGTTAAAAATATTCACAACTGATTTATTAATAAATATTTTAATGTGAATAAAATCGGAAGTGGGAAAATTAATATGGAACAAATATTGCACACTGAATAATAAGGAACATTTGTGATAATAATTTTATATGAATGTTCATAAAATAATTATTTGTTTATATACAAATAGAAATGGAACTTTTATAAATCTTTTAAAATAAATATACTGAATATCATACTGTACTACTGCTGTACCTGCAGATGGTGGCTAAATATTTGAGAGAATCCTATTACCTTGTTTTTATGTTATAGATGCTCCTTTAGTTATTTTTCTTAGATTCACAAAAATGATATCAGTTTATTAAAACATAATTCCTAAAAATATAAATGAGTCGAAATAGTGATAATGCACATATAAATTCTGTAAAATTTAGTAAATTCTATTAGCAGTACATAACGTATTTACATAAAGAGACATCAAAATTATAATAAAGAATATGTTACATAGACCTATATTGTTCATTATTGTACGTAAAATAATAGAATCAATTTTGATGATTCATATAAATAAAGACTTATATTTTGAGTTTATGCATACATGTCTTGTAAATATATGAAAATGATTTGTGGCCGTGGTACTAATTTTATATTAATTGATACTATAATCTAATCTTTTACTATTTCAAACGATCTCCTAAAGCTATATAATAGTACATATAATCTATCATTATCTACGTAATAATAGGGTTCCTAAGCTAAATTTTATTTATTATTTTTTCAAAGTTAAGGTAAAAGTGTTAAACATGCTTTATTTCCTTAATAGACTTGTAATATTTTTTATGTAATTTTTATAGTATATGAATTTTACCAAAAACTGAGTTATGGATATATTTCATTTTACCTCTTAATTTTTATTATTCCTCAAATTTAGAGTAACCATTCTGCAAGTGCTAACAGAAATATGATTTAATTATATCTGTTATTATATTAACTATTAATTTATATTTTAAGAAGTAATTCAAGAATTCATTATATTTACTGCATGTTTATTGGGGGCACACAGATATACCCATTCTAAGTAACTAAAATATATTATAATATCCTTAACTACTATAATTATATTGCAATTCTAATTATAAGTACAAATTATAGAAATACAAAAACGAGTTTAATCTGAAGAAAATAGTATGTGAACATAACAGTGTTTTATATAAAAGCCCATATATTACAGTAAATTTTTTAGCAAAGATAAGGTAATGCGTTAATTATAAAAATAACTTAATGTATATTTTTGATGAATGAATTATTTGTTTAAAATAATGTTAAAATAACGAAATAAAAACTAGAAATTTTGATTTTATTTCTTATTATAATATGTTTATAAATGCAATTACTGCGATATCTTTTTATGTGTCATCATATTAAATATAAATTATCATATTAGAAGACATATAAATGTATATATATATGGCACAATAAAGTGGAATAATATAGTGCCATTTTATGTATTAATTTATATTCATCTAAAAAAAAGTAAATAAAGAATAGCACTTATTTAAAAATTACTGTTTTTATTTGAATATGATATCATTTATAAAAAGGTAGTGTTTCCTTGTATTACATTTAACATTTAAATATGTAAATAATTGATTCATTATATTCATCACATGGAACATTACATTAAATATTCATTTTTTCTTAAGTATATGCTTATTAAATAAAAATATATTTCATATTAACAAATTTAGAGTTATAAACATGTTTATAAAAATTATTTTTTCCCTTATTAATAAAAATACATATGAAAAGAATATTCTAAATAAAAAAAATATATATGTTATAAATGGTTTATAAGCATAAATTGAATTGTGCACATAAAATTCCTTAATGAATTGTAATGAAAATTATAATACTGATAAATACTAATAATTAATCACTTTTTCCTGATTCTTTTATTAGAAAGTTTTTACTAAAATTGGATTCAATATATAACAAATAAAATATGAATGTTAGTCATATAGCATTTTTTATTTCTTCTGTATATATGTGGTACTAAATATGTAACCGTTTAATTTGCTTTATTGGAATAATATATATGCAAGGGAAAAAAAATATATGTGTGTCTAACAATAATATATGATATTATGAAAATGAATATTTTTTATTTTTTATAATGTATTAGTATAAAATTAAGGAAAATATGACATGTATTTATATATTACAAAGTACTGTACTATTATTACATGACATATTAATTTAGCATATATCATAAATTTTAATAAATATTACATTTGTATTACATTTTTGATACAGAAATAATATATCTCTTTTAGTTTATGTATTAGAATTATAAAATTCATTACGTTAGATATATTGCTATATAATTATGTTAACTTTATATATTTATATTTTTCAGATGAACAAATTTCCTTAAATATATATATATAATTTATTATAAATACTTAAATAATTTCAATTAACATATATTTATATATATAATATAACTTAGAACGTTATGCGTGTACTAAGAATAGTGGTAAAGAATATATGAAATCATTGTTTTATTTTTATGGATATAATGGATATGTATAGAGGTGATAATACCAAAACTATAATATATAGATAATATAGTTAGAATATGGATTATTAGCTAAAATAATTTAGTCATGAATTACTAGTTATTGCGTAATAAGTTATTACATTTAAGATAATATATTAGCAGCATAAATTTTTTTTTTTTCTTTGTTATTTTATAATTATCATAAAAATGTTGTTTATGTAATAAAGTTATTTTATTTCATAGATATATGAAGAGAATTAAGAATTATTTAAATTTATTGAAATAATTTAGTATAAGTAACGCGTTAATATAGTTGTTCATAAAATAATTGTTTTTATTTTTACAACATTATCATATTGCTATATATCATAAAATAAAACTTCAAATGAATATGTAAAATATTAATTATATGGATAACTCTAATAAATTTAATATTCTTACATAACTAATATAAATTATTACATATAAAGTTTTTAAATAGAAATTTACTAAATTTGCGTTTTAGCATACATAATTTTTATATTTTTTAATGCCCATTTTATTGTTTTAATAATTTTTTTTTTCATTATATATTATATACATAATAGAAATGCAGTTTTTTGCTGAATAGTAAAATAAATATTATTTCCGAGAAAATTTTACATTTATATTGTATAAATGAAATATTATAAATAATATATCTATAAATTATGTTAATACAATTTTAGGATTTAAGAATATAATTTCTAACTAATTTTATATTATACATAATTAAAGTAAATCTATTTAAAATGACATGCGAAACTAAAAAGCCAAACAAAGAAAGTGTATATAAATAAATTTCAATCTAATAAATATTTACTGAGCATTACATAAATAATTATTTACTGATTATATAAAATGAAATGTTTTTACATGGAAATGTATCTTCATATTTATATAAATATCAATTTTTCTTTTTATTTGTAGTATGAATTTTTCGAAAATTTTGATTATTATGTGGATCATGCAGAAAAAGCTGAAAGTATAAATTCTGTTGAAGAAATAGATGTGGATGAAGATGCAGATTTTTATGAAGAAATGTGTCTTCTGGCGGATACAAAAGTAAGTTGTAATGCAATATTGAATTATGATATTTCCGATAAAATTCAGTTTTCCAATAAATTATGTAAAAAATTTAAAAAAATATATAATAAGTTATCAAGTAGAAATACAATGAAAAAAAAGAGTGGAGAACTTGGAAATGATGATTCCGCATTCTTGAACTACTGGTTAAATGATAAATTAAGAGATAACAATAATGATCTTGCAGTTTGTGTCAAAGAATTTTATCAAGTATTAAGAAAAATGGATGGTGAATATTTCAAAATAAAAACGTTGGAAGATAAATTGTATAATATGACTAAGCATGATTTTGAAAATATTAAGAAATTATATGAATTATATAATATTAAGAAGAAAATTAGTGGTATTATTGGTGGAGACACTGAAATAATGAAAGATGGGTCTTGCTCAATGTACGCAGATGAATGTTATAGAAAATATAGAGAAGTTATAATTAACTGCCATGATGGCTGCACTGATTTTTTTAATGCTCTAATAGACTTTAAAAATAAATATAAGGATGAAATAGTTGCCTTCGCTAATACTACAAATTCATGTAGTTCTAGTGAATTATCAGAATTACCAAGCTACGAATATGTGTTAAAAGAACATAAAAGTGAACCATTTAAAAAGATTATAACACTTCCAGTTTTATTTCCATTACTTGGATTGTTCTTTACATTCATATTTTCGGATACGGTTAAGTATAATACATATTTTAATGTTTATATTGAATGGTATTTCTGAATATTCATATTACGAAAACGTTATTTTTATAGTGTAATATATACATTTAATTCTTTTTTTTTATGATAGTTTACACCATTTCGTCAACATGTTCTTGGTAAAATAAAAAGGACAAAATATATATTGTTTGATGACGGAGAAATAGACAGCGAATTATTATCGTATACTTCAGATAATTATTACAGAATTGGAGATCAGCAAGAATATAATATAAGTTATTATTCCGTATGAAATTCCCAATTTTCTTATATCGAATGGTATCAATATTATTGAAATTAATATAATTTGATCTCAAATTCAATTGAGATGTAATTATATTAGAAGTAAAAACCATATAATGAGTAAAATATTTTATTAATTAGAACACTACAAAATTTTGTGTAAGATTTATTGTAATGATATGTTAAATGCCATGGTTAGTTTTACATTGAAGTTTTGAGATAAAGCTCATGGTTAATTCTCGTCTTAAAAAAACATCCTCAAGTAATCATATGAATTTATAAATGCTCATTTATATATGATTATGTATTTTTTACTAGAATATATTTGTCAAATAAGTGAATTAATGTTTATATAATTTTAATTTTCCTATAAAAATTTGTTTAATATATTGTATCTTCTATGTATTTTTTTTTTTGTAGAAAAAAATATTTTCTAAAATAAGCATAATGCTATATTGCAAAGATCAAAATTAATTGTTTATGTTTTAGTTGATATATTATTTGAAATTAAATTAATTAATTATTCATAAGTTAATATTAAAATTTCAAAAGTATATAATAAATGAAAAATTGAGGTGATAATTTTATTACTTAAAATCGGCATGGCGTTAAATAGTTATTTACATTATGTTTATAGTAAATAATCGTATAAATTTTAATATAAATATAATATATAAAGTGAGATATGAAGCAAATCAATCTTCTTATATTAGGAACATACAAATGAAAAAAAAAACACAGGGATAAAATTAATTATTAAGATATAACCTTGATGACAATATATATATATAGTTAAATAATGAGTTTTTATTTTTTAAATTATCTGCCCAGATGTCTATAAAACTCAGGCGCACACCTAGAATGGGAATAATACATCAGAGTATACTTGTTATTGCTACAATTTTTAGTGCAAATACCGATCATGTGTATGCTTAAAATGGGTCATGTGTGCGAAAGGCTACCGTGCATAACCATTATTTTATGGAAAACATGCACGATTATTCGTCATTCCACGTATTGTGCTTTACCAATGTCTTCTATTACACATGAAATGTGTAGATAGCGAAATTCCTATGATGGCATAATGTCAAAGGGTACGTGAAACCTTGAGCAGACTTTTGAAGGTATGCTGAATGATCATACAGATGTACAATAGCTGCAGCACGCGTGTTTCCTTTGTGAAGCGTGCATAGCAGAAAGCATTTCATATTCTTCGAGAGAAAATGAGTACTACTGAAAAAGAGAACTATAACAAAGCTGATCGAATAATTTGTGTGAAAAAATTTCCCTTCAAATAAAGGTTATACTCTTTTAGCTGAAAACTTCAACCTTTACGCAAAAAGAGGCATTGAAATAATGGAACTCATTTTGAGCGAAAAGTAAAACTGGAAAAGTTCAAATGGTCAAAGTTAAAAACAAACTGAAAATAAAATTAAGGTGTCTACTTTTTTTCTTCATGAAAAGAGCTGCATGGAAAGGGGAAGAAAAAAAAAATATATACACTTCTGACACGCAAGGAACCTGCGCACATAATTTGTGCACGAGGTATTTTCCCCCTTTTGACTTGTAATTATAAAACGAACGAATTTGTATAGCACAAGCTGATCCTTTTGTTATACCACAAAAAAGTGTACTAAGGCAAATGCATGAAGGATTTGTGAGAATATTCTCGCCTTGGTGAGTTTCATTGCTAAGCTGGGGCTCACATAAACATATTTTCATTCCAATCGTAAATTTGATACAAAGGGGAAATATCCCAACTAAAATATCTTACCAATTTTTCGGCATGCATGCGCCGCGTAGTCCCTTAGATGAAAAATAGTAGTGCCCTTTCTCATAATGTAAGTAGGAAACTCGAATATTATTTCAGCTAATCAGTTTAAATATTTCCTTTAATCATTTTACGTAAGATGCTTTTTCGTAGTTCTTAAAAAGGTTATTGCACATCTTTGCTCGTAGGGTTCTCGCATAAACGCTTAGCATATGTAATATATCACTATGCACATTTATCTTCAATTATTGTGACTATTTATGCTATTTTCCACCTTTTATAGTTTTTGCAATTTTGGAAGTGTTCCACAAAAGAATTTTCCAGTTCATTTATAAGTTTGAATAATTTACCACAAGGATCTGATTTTGTTCTACAGTCACATTCACCCAATTAAGCACCATATGGTGCAGGAACTTGCATATTCTTACACATACCCCCAAAAAAGACTTATTTCTGCTATGCATTAATCATGCCGTATTTTTTCCTCTTCCCCTTCAAGTTATGACTTCTCTATGGAAAAGTGCAAATGTCCATATTTTGCATGCCCTGTAATACTCACATCATAGTTCTTTGCCGAGATGTGTTTCTTGCAATAGGAAATATTCACATCATAATAAGTAGTAATAAACGTGAATGAACGCACATATATGGTAAGCATTCGTCGCATTCAAAGTCAGCTCTTCCTTTTCTTCGCGTTAGCTACGGCAACAGAATTAAAGACGTCGTAGGAAATTAGTTCTTGTGTTTACATTTAAGAATATATGCTCGTATGTTTAATGTGAAATAGAGTGATATGACATGTGGTGGTCGTTATGTTCCGAATGATTTAAAATGAGAAGTGGTTCATCTTTGTACATGTCTTTTACCATTGATGTGTCCCTTCTCATAAGAGTGCTTATCCACGATCCGATTGGACTGAACTGGTACAAAACAGAGAAGGTTGATAAAATGGGTTATCGTTTTGTGCTCTCTCTCCACAGTACCCAGTGCGTTCACTACTTCCACTGTGTATTTTTTGTGAATAAAACTGGACGAAGATAGTTCTTTGCATTTTCCGCGTATTATTAGTTCTTTTAATTTTTTCTTTACCTTATACAAAAAAAAAAAGAAAAAAATAGACCCTGCAACGGAAAATCCCGCACTCAATGGAGTTTCCCACAAGGGAGAACCTGATCTAACTTCTCTTTCTTCAGGCCCAAGTTCAGCAACATGATCAGTTGTGTCACCTTCCAAACCTGTTGTTAATCTAGCACCTTTACCTACAGGTGCAGCTACAAATTGCTGTTCATTTCCACTTCCACCCCTACCTTTATCGGCATCTTTACCTGCATCTAATCTCGCTCCCACTACTTTATCAATAGATTTTTCTTTGAAAAGAGATATATGAGATAGAGTTACATTTTTGTAATCAGGAGAACATGCATCTTGAGGTTTAAGTAAGAAATCTTTATAATTAAATAACTGATTCGTGTTCCAAGCATCAATTTTAAAGTATAAATTGTCTTCAGTAGAAGTGGTGTAATCAATGATTTTGAGCCACTTTTTTTTAAGGTATGTAATATATTCTCCTTCTTTATCTGCAATGTCGTTTTTATCATCACAATAATCATGTAATTGCTTTAATATGCATCTCTTACGTACTAATTCTTCATCTAATTCTCTGGTGCAAACATAATCACCTTTTTCAAATATTTCCTCCCAATACTCTTCAATATAATCTATTAATTCCTTCTTACCTTCTTCATCATAATTTGATTTTTTAATAAATGCCGTTACAAGATCTAAGTAATAGTTAATATCTCTACAGCATTTAGGATCATTGTCTTTAGAACATGTTTTTTTAATTTGATAATAACCTAATCTAAGCATAGGGTTTAGCTTGCTTAACAAAGGTATTCCATTCGCTTCATTATTATCAAATGCTCCTTCTTTTTCCAGTTCTGTAAAATTGGTTTTTTTAATTAGTTCATCCTTATGCTTATTAGATGGAAGTTCATCTACGTTTAGACCCTATCGAGCAAGGCGTAGAAAAATGTATGTAACATCGGCTTTGCTTTCGAGTAATATAGATGCTACATTTCTGCGAGCAATACGTCACTCTCGCCTGGAGGAAAAATGCACAGGACTCTATAAAAATGACATTACTCCTGTTTCCATCCTTATAACTTATTCTTTCTAAGGTGAGATACGTCACTCGTTTGCCAATTGGCTACTTCGGTGCTTAGCCACTTGGCGACTTGCGAAAGGGAGAATTGTCGCATTATCTAAGTGCTAATATGGAAGAGGAAAATAGGATAAATTGTAAGCATGATATTCTCTTCTACTTAATAGAAAGCAATATTGAAAGGATCTGTACATAATGTTTCTTGGTCATATTGGAAAAATCATTTTACGTGTACAAGCATTAAGCTCATTACTTATAAATATTTTCCCCTTTTTTGATACCGATCTCCTAAGCCTGGAAAGGGTAGTTAAAAGAGGAAAATAGCACAATCAGGTGGGTACTCATTTAAAAGAGAAGATCATTTGTGCCCTTATAAAAAGTATAATTCGTAAAGGTAGTGCAATAGTTAGTAGAAACAGCGAATGTAGAGATAATGCTACTCTCTCCGTTGCATTGTTTTTCTAATATGCTCTTTATCCTTAGTGAACTAAATTGTTATAAGAGCACGCTGCACGAAGTGCTCTTTCTTGTGAAGATACATTACTGACGAAATCGCCAGATAGATTGGAAGTGCAGAAATCGTTTAGCGCAGGTTTGTGCTTATAAAGGCTAACTTTTTCGTAACTCACTAACACCATCGTACATATGTAGCATGTTTCATTCCTTGATTTTACTGGATCATAGCATAAAATGTATTTTCATTAAGTAAAAGTGGCCATCTTAAGTAAAACAGGAAGTGTACTAGAAGGAAAATTGAATGATATTGTTTCTACCTATGAAGTGGCATGTATCCGATTGTCAATGCGAAGTTGCAGAGATTGTTAATGCTGCGGTACTCATTGATGCTCAAATCTTCTATGAGATGAAGTCATAGTGAAAATGATGCGAGAAGATAATTCTGCACCCACAGCAAATGCAACACGAATAGCCTTTTAAGAGAATTTACAGAAAAAGGAGGAAACACATTTCATTTAATATGGATAAAAATTTTTAAATGCCTTATCTTACTTTGCAAGATCAATGATATTTTTTTTATTCCACGAAATCCGAGAATAGAGAAAACACTCAGTTTAGTGGCAATCCGTACGAAGAACGATAACCTCATTATTCATTTATAATCCTTTGTTATATGTGAATAGGTAATAATAACTATACTACATTTTTTAGGGAAAAAAGGAATCATTATATGTTTGGAAAGTAATGCTATTAAACTCCATGATAAGTATTACTGTACGGAGAATGGGAAAAAGCCGTTCTTACCTCGTCTGCATGAACGATTCGGAAATATAGCTAACTTGAACATGTGAATTTTCTTAACCTTCTAATGATTATTTATTCTTCTTTTATAAACTGGTGCTCCATAAAATGGTCATTTTCACCTGAAAATTTTTACCAACTGTCAGTTTGCTCCTAGGATAACCCGAAGGAGGCTCCTGCCAGCACGTGATCACATTTAAAATGCAAAGTGGTTCTATCTGAAGAATGACATAACATTATAATATACACGAAGCTATGCACAGCAATATGAGATAAGAGATCAGAATAGGATGTTTTTCTCATCCTTACTGTGCTCTTAAGATGAAGTCCACCCCATGAAATTACGCTCTTAGCGTGTATACATGTTTGTCATAATTCAGAAGCAGCTTCCTATGCTCAGTTGGAAGGAAAGAATACGGAGAAATATATATATATATTTATACTTCAGGAAAAGGAAAACAAACTAGCACAGAAAAGGTGTATACATATAGGGTTAACAAGTTGAATAATTGCAGCTTTGTAAAATTGTCATGAGTATATTTCCACATTTGGAAAAAAGTAACATATAATTTATTTTCTGTGCTCAATATGTAGCGCATTTCACACGTCATAATTATTAGCTATTTTATAACATAGTTTCAAATAATAATATGCATAATACTTATTGCACAAGCACAGTTCTGAGAGCACCCTTCTTGGGGCAGTGTAAATCGAATAAAAGGGGTGGACACAATTGGCTTATCAGCAAATGCCTTTGCTTTTTCAATATATACATACACATATATGTGCACAACTACTAACTGGTAACTTAAGCAAATTTTTTGCTGCGTATATGCCTAGCTCTGAATGTGCTCAAGCTTCTCTGTACTCATGATTTAGTGGTGTGCCATGTTTTTTTTTATTTATAAATACAAATTGCAGTTAAACAAGGAAATGTTAGAGTTCCCAATGAAGGAAACCCCCAAAAATAATTATTTAAAAAAAAATATATATGAACATGTTCTTACTTATTTTTTAATTTACCCAAGGTTTTGTCTGTACATGCTCTTTTTACCGAGGGAAAAAAATCGTACTAATACAAAATATAGCATCGTTTTATGCGATTCACTGCGCCGTAATATGGGAAAAAATAAGTTTGCAACAAGAACTCAAACTTAGTAAACTGATAAAGGGAAGAAAATATGATGAGGTATTTTTCTCATCAGAAGCATGGTCATAATTTTTTTTTTATGACGAGTCCATAATAATATTTTTGTTTTATCTGAAAAATTTGATTCACCATCGAAAGAAAATCCTCATTTTTTAATGAATTTTCTTTTTATGAAGAAATACATTTGAGTGAAATATACATAGGATCATAAGAAGTGTCAATCCTCTTTTTTAAAATACAGGTAACAAACAAAAAATTAAAATTTATTGGGTTTGTGTGAATATATTAATGGGTGAGGCCATAAAATGTGAATATGACTTTAGAAAATTACGTAGTATTTGAAAAAGCAGATTTATTACTGATAACATTTTGAGGGCATGGACAGAAATGTTATGCATGTACTATTAGAATGAGCTGAAGAACTCTTCAGACTGTTAGTTAAACGTGTAAAATATTTTCCTAATTTTGAACATACAAAAAAGGAAAAGAATACACTGTCTATTATAAGCTGTTATATGCACATAAATGTGTGAGTATAAAGAATGCAACAAAAATAAAATTCTTTTCTGAATTATTTTAATAATTCTATGAGAATTTTATTTTTTTGGTTTACATATTTTTTCTTATTATAATGTATATTAAATATACAAAATATATTTATGTATTGAATTTTAGCAACTGCACTTTTAGTATGTTCTGAATATAAAAATATTTCTGTTATACTTATCATTATATCATAATTTTTATATATTTTCTAATTATCCTTTATTTAAAATAATGAATGAAATTTTTTTTTTTATATATAGATTTTTAATTATATTGATACATATAAGTACACATACTACTGCATGACAATTGTTCTCATAGAACAAAAAAAAAATATATTATTATCTATATATTTTAATTGAGATAAAAGAGAAATTATTTAATTATAGTATGTAGTATATCCTTAAATAAGGAAATATTAATAAAAATAAAAATTTCATAATAAGTATTTTGTATTGAATCAAAAAAAATTTTTTTTTTTTAGAGACGCTGATTATATCTTTAAAGTGTTCCTTTTTAATTTACTTAAATTTTAATTTCTGTAAAATTATGTTATATAATCTTGTGTTTTAAATATACATAATTTTCAAATAGAAAATAAATATAAATATTTTTATTGGGACAGTTCTGAATTTCAAACAGAATAATAATTTTTAATAGGTATAACATTCATTTATAAAAGATCATATATAAGTTTAAATAATATTATGAAAAGTAAAGGACTAATACTAATTGTATAGAAGATAATTGTTTTTTATACTTTATTTTAATTAAAAAAATTCATATCTATAACGTAAAATAAATGTAAAATTATGCAATGAAATAATCCACAAAAATATATTTTCATATATGAAATATTATATTCACTTATAATGTTATGTTCCAAATTTTTGTTTATTGAAAACTCATATTTTTCGTTACATTAGTAATATTATAAATTAGTAATAGATGATAATGAAATAATAGTACTTACGTATAAATATTTATTTTGACATTAATATTATTAATAAAAGTAAAATATAATGTACTAAAAAATATAACTCTGTCAAATTCCCTGTATTTAAAATTGTGAAATTGGAAATGTTTGTATTTTAACTAAAATGTCTAATAAAAAAAATGATTTTGTTCTTACAGAGTTGACAAATAGAGTTAATTTTCGTTATTTTACTGGAATTATGTGCAAAATATTATATAAAAATTCTGTTATAACTATTGCATAATAAAAATCATACTTTTCAAATGTAAATTTATTCATCTATTAATATAAATTTTTTCCGTTTTCAGTTTGATTCTTTCAAAATATTGGACTTAAATAAATATTATGATGAACTAGAAAAATCATGTAAAGTGCAAGAGAATAGTAACCCTTGTGACACATTTTCATCTTTAGAAGAAAAATATTCTAATGTTATACCACTTTTAAAAAAACTTTTTTGTAATTTAGACTGCTCGTTAAAACCTCAAGAGCTTTTTCTTAGTGATAAGTTTAAGTTTAAAGATAAACACTGTATATACTTGAAGTATTGGATATATGATAAGTTAATAACTAATGGTTTTACCGAATTAGAAATTAATCTAATTTTTGATTTTTTGAAAAAAAGTAAAAATAATTTTTTGAACGTTCTGAACTCAAATAAACGTTGTAATCTTTATAAATTAAGTTTGAATGATATTCATCATATAAAAAATTTATATGATTATTATGAACTTTTATATGATGCTGATATTAAAATTTATGATAATGTAGCAAGGGATTCTAAATATCTTACTTACTTTAAACATGGACTTGACATATACAGTAGGAGCAAAGTTAAATGTCTTAGAAAACAAAATGAATATTGTCATGAATTTAATGAATACACAAAAATACGTAATAAGAATAAAACAAAAACATCTTTTTTATCATGTAAAGAAAAATTACTATCTTCTTTAAATAATGAAGGTAGAATCATAACTGGAGAATTAATAAATAAAGGTATATATTAAAAGAAAAAAAGAAATGAGAAAAATCATATATATAAGTAGAAGCAGTGGTCATAAAAATTGTATGAGATCTACTTTATTTATAGAAATTAATAAAAGGTATTTAATATAGATATAATTTATTTTGTTTTTTATGATATGTAGACACATGTACACTCAAAATTTTTATTATTTTTATTATTTTTATTAGATGAAATACCTAGTTACACATTGGATCCTGACCTTAAAAAGTTATTAGAAAAGGTACCTTTTATTATTTTATTAAAAAAAATAGTTAATCTTATTTGATGCAAATTTGTTTATTTGTTCTGAATAACAATAAATTTTTTTTTCTTTTTTATATAATTCGAATTTCTTAATTTACAAATTATATTTATTCATTCGTTTATTAGGATAAAATAGATGATAAGCTACCTTTACATAAATATTATGGAGTATTAACAGAACGGTATAAAACATATACTACTAGTGATTGTAATTATTTTGGAGAATATCCTATAAAGAAAAAAGATACCATTTGCAAACTTTGGGGAAGTGTTAAAAAAATGTTAGAAATGTGGAATGATAATTATGGGAAATATAATGGATTAAATTCGGATAAGATTTGTGATTATTTCAACTACTGGTTATATGATATATTGACATATATTGATGCTCCTCTATGTGATACTGATATATTTTATTATTTATGGAATCAGTTTACAGATAAGAATGTTCAAGGCACAAATACATGCCATAGTAAAAGTTATTATGGGTTTAACTCAGAGCAATTAGAAAATAAAATAAAATTATTTCATTTTTTAGAATATTATGGTAATATGAGAGATAAATTGAAAGAAGATAATAATAATAACAAGAAAGATTATTGTTATTACATTCAATCAATGTTTGAATTATACAAAACTATGTTATACAATAATGTATCACATGTATATTCGGAAGAATTACGGTTTTTTAGGAAAATATTTTGGGGTAATAATGAGATTACTTTCCTTAAAAAAAAATGTCCTAATATGTGTCTAGATTTAGTGTTCGATGTAAAATATAAAACATTATGTCCATTAGACGAAAAACCATCAGTGATTAATGAACTAGTAGACCTTAATTCATGTGAAACTGCAGAACTACTTGATAATCCAGATACTGCCATAAATAATGAAAAAGTACGTTAATTTTTTTTTTAATTCATCATAATAATTACTTATTTGAATAATATGTTGATGACTAAGTAGTACAGAATTTTTTTTTTTTTTTTGTAGCTAAGAATACAGGCATATATATCAATTTTTTTTTATTTAAAATTCAGGAATACGTCTTTCAAGATTTAAATACATCCAGTGTGTATAATGAATTAAATCGTGAGGTTATTACAGATAATTATTATAGTATTTGCTCGAAATTACTACCGTTTAGTAAGGAAAACTGTGGATTATATGGTTTGTGTATTAAGCTTGCAAGAAATGTAAAAGATTTATACCATTTGAAGAATAAAGAACGTACTGATCGTTGTGAATATATTACTCACTGGCTATTTGATAGAATACAAAAAATTCTTAAAATAGATACAAATAATAATTATGATACTAATGCTCTTAATGAATTTTTTAAAGTGGGATATGATATTTTTCATATATTAGGCGCTTCTGATTGCCTTTACAACATCATTAATGTTAATTTCGATGAACAGAAGGAAAAAAAACATTTACATGATTATTTTAAAGATTTTGATAAAATTCGTTGTGATAATGCTATAAATAGTATGAAATGCAAAAGTTATTGTGAATATATTGAGCATATTAATGACCTATATGGGAAATACATTGGTAATTGCTGTTATTGTTTTAATTCTGGTGGATGTATGGAAATGTGTCCTGATTATTTTAAATGTGATGATACTTATAATCCGTATAACCTTTTTGAAACATTAAAATGCAAAGAAAATGAAAAATTCGTTGGAAGATTGAAAAAAGTAGTTAAACCTCTTTCTGTTGATTATCATGTCATATGGCTAACTGAAAACTCTGAAAAAGAAAAAGAAAAATCTTTATTAATGTTGGAAGAAAAAGAATCTTCCATTGTTTCAGAAAAAGAATCTTCCATTGTTCCAGAAAAGGAATCTTCTAGCAATCCAGAAAAAAATTGTGATAAAATAACTTGTGATCCATTCTATATAAGCACGGTAGGTGCCTTTGGATTGATGGGGTTCCTTTTAATATCTTTTATATTATACAAAGTGCGTACTAATTCTATTTTAAGGAATAAATAAGTGTTGTTATAATTTATAAATTTATTTACATGTAAGTAAAAACTTATAGAATAGTTATATTGTTTATGTCTTATATTCTTCATTTTTATATCAGTTTACACCCATGGGATCCTACTTTCAAAATAAAGATGCAAGAAATGAAAACATCCATTTTCAAAAACGTGAAGAACAATTTTTAGAAGATGATTTTGAATTAAATCGTACAAATACGGAAAATCGAAGAATGCGCTTAGCATATCATCAAGCATGAGGTCTAATGAGATATTATTTCTTATGTTGAAAACATATGTTAGATAATATAATTGAGTACCATAAATATCAGATTTCATTTTAAAATATGTATATAGAAGAAAAATATAATAAAATATAATTATGAATTATATTTCTTCATATATTAAGAGCTTATTTCAATATGCATACTTTTTTTTGTATTTTTGTTTGTGCTTCTTAATTTCTTTTGTTTAGATGCTTATTTCTTATTTTTATTACATTAAATAACACTAGATTATGCATATATATAATATTTTATATTTTGTCGTTTAATAATTTTTGTTATATAATATCATTATTATAAAATTGTTGTATCCACTGAGGTAAAAGGAATTAATACGTATATAGTTATAAATGTGTAACGTAATGTCCTATACGTGCATTAATGTATATTTATAGTTTTCTGTTTTCTTATTTATTAATTCATGTTCTTTTCTTTTTTATATATTTTAATAATTGTAAGGTATAAGTTATAACTTCTTAAAATGTTTATATTTTGTTCGCAGTTACTTGGATATAATATATGTGTTTTTTTATAATAAATATTGTTATATGTATATGAATAAAGTCAATTTGTATTCCTAATCAAATTAAATAGACAAATGTTACAAAAAAGGAGAAAAGTAAAAATAATGTAAGTTGACATGGACTATTTTTATATTTATTAAAACTCTTTGGAAGACTACATTTATAACATAATAAAAATGTAACTATAAATTGAACTGAAAAATTACTGGTAAAATACACATAATATATAGTACATCTAGATAAAGCATTATCATTATATAGTATGTTTTACGTAAAATATGGTACAATATAGAAATGCTATTATATTTTTCATTGCATATTTATCCTTTAATAACTAATATTTAGTTTTTGCAATTTCCTGATTATTTACTAAACGACAAATATATTACGTAAACATATAGCAATATAAAAACAATATCATTAGTATATTTTGTTTTTAAATATGTATTCCCAATACTAATTGTAAAATATATGTTCTCATGAAATTTTACAAGTTCAAGACAAATACTAAACAATAACCTTTTATGTATTTCTATGCGCTTATTAAATATATATTAATAATAATTTTCTAAATGAAAAAACAACTTCTCTAATAATACATTTGAGTATCATTACGGTTCTGTTTACATTTTGGAATAGCACCAATTCAAATTTATATTTTTCCTTATATGCTTTATATAATAAAAAAAGTTGAATTAAAGTAGTTTGTATGCATGAGTATGAGAAATATATAATTCAGTAATTACGTAGTAACTTTATAGGCATTCCTTTAAAACACTTTTCTCTAGGTTATTCATAACATATTAAACCTTTTTTATATATAAATATAGAAATCATGAACGCTGTATGGTTATATATTGCGTATTCTTAAGAAAATATTCCTCCTATTATCACCCAATCTCTTGCTAATTTTATATTACATATTTTGTTATAATATATTTTCTTCAATGATAATAAGAATAATAATTCCATGCATTGTAAAACAAATAATATTCCTGTATAATGTAAACGATATTCATTATATTTATAATATAACATGTAATAGTTATGTCCAAGAAAAAAAAAAATATTCTAAACGCCTATATTATAAACAAGGAATGAAATAAATAAAAAAATATCTTTAAAAAAAAAATAAAGTATAATATAAAAAATTGTCACTGAATTATACACGCTGTACATATTAATATAAGAAAAAAATAATATGATTAATTATTTTTCAGGTATTAAATTATAAGAAAACATTCCGATATTTTTTTCTAAAGATGCATGTGTAAGGAAACAAATTGGTATAAGCTTATTAATGCAAATATTAAAGACGATAAAAAATAATTGTTACAAAATTCCCAGAAGAAATCATGAAATATAATGTTAAGAAAATAATAAGTAATGTTCGCAATAATCATCCAATATAATATTAAATATATATTCCTGGAATTATAGTTACAGTACTATATATGTCACATGATAAAACTTAACAACGTGCTTCATTTGATTTTTATGAATTTCATAGACATATATACAATGGAGAATTCATGTACAACTGCATATTTTTTTTTCTATTAATTAATCCATGTGTATTTATATATGATTGCATTTTTATTATTTAATCATATGCATTTTAATAAAATTTCGTTTTTTTTCTTTAATGAAATACTCTAACAATCTCAAAGCGTAGAATTTATCTGCGAAGTGACATATGTATGATAAATTAAAAAATAAAAAAAATATACTATATCGTATATAAGATATAGTTCAATTTTATTCCTCATTTACCCTTATTCATAGTAACTCTGTGTTAAGGCATGATGTAATATAAGAATGCATTATAAAACGTGGTACTTATATATTTAATTTCTGGATGAATTATAATTTATATTATACATTCTGTTTATTGATGACATGGTATCATTTTCAGAGCTTAATAATTCGTCATTGTTTTCTTCATCAGTACTATAGCCTATTCCTATTTTATTTTTAATTATATTTTTTATTTTGTTCCCAAGGTTACTAGACTGTTACATAAAAATAATAAATAAAGAATTATATTACGTATATATATTATAGTAACAATGATATTATTTAGAGTATAATTCTTATTATAATTATAATTTTTCATATTAATGTATATTTTACTTTGGAAAAATACATATAAAGGAGAATAATTCCAATAACCACATAGGTCACTGTAAGCATAGTTGTGCATGAATTATCATAAGCCTTATCTGGGCAAGTGTACGATAATACCTCTGAAGGATTCATATTACAGAATACAGAAAATTTCTCTTTAGGAAATTTCTTGTTCGATAAATCACCATCTCTTTTGCACTTCTTCCCTTGATCCGCATTTCCATCTAATTTATTCCACAATTGCTCAACGTGATCTTGCCACAATTTGTTATAAAAATCGCACTTGCCATTGGAAGTATAAATGGACTTTTTCTCATTTAACCAAGCGTTTAAATAACTACAGCGTTCTGTACAATCTTCATTAGGGGTACAATAAGAATAATCACCTTTATAATTTTCTATAAGATACATACCAATATTTCGCAATGTTTGATCTGTTTTATGCAAAAAATCGTCATATTCATTATCAGGGTTACTGTTAAAAGTTTCCCGTATTTTATAGAAAATTTGATAATAAGTCACATTATTTAGCATTTTCCCCTTTTCAATATTCAATAAAAAAAAAAAAATTCGTATATATAAATATATTTACATAAAAATTTTAAGAATTTCCATGATACTAAGTAATAGCAATAATGTTATATAGGTATAAATAAATAATATATAGAAAATATAAATTTATTACTCCTGCCATTTTATAAGGATTAAATTAAAGCGTGTATATACCAATAGGACAATATTATATGTTAGTAGATACAAGTATACTTATTAGAAATTGTAAATAAAGCAAACTATATATAAAAAATATATGCATCATGTGTTATATATATCATTCTATGTATTAATTCATTCAGTATTCATATTTATGTATCTCATTAAAAATTACATAATGTACTATATTACTATATGAATAAAAACATGAACAAAATTCATTGATAACGTACAAAAGTTCATTCTTCATTTATACACATAATGTTCATAATTCTTATACGAGTTATTCAATACAAATAGAATTTAATTAGATTTAAAAAAAAAAGAAATTATTTTATATTTCTATGAATATATACGCTTATTTTTTTTTTAAACTATTTTTTACAAAAGTAATTATTCATAATACAAATGTTGAAAAACATACTTTTTATGCATTCACATACATGATAGCATAAGAAACATTTTATAAATTCATTTAATTCTTTACTTTTATAATACTATATTATTTGGAGGGAAATATAAAAAAGAAAAATACAGTTATATTGCAAACTTTTTAGTACAATGTATAATATAAAATGATAAATATAATATGGAATAAAAATAAAGTATACAATACTTATGATGCATGTATTTTCTTTTTGATCTCCCTCATTTATCTCTCCTATATAATTTCATGTTTTTTTTATACTATATATATAGTTAAAAAAAGTAATAAAAAACAATATATAATAAAAAAAAAAGAAAAAACTTAATAAATTTCAGAGAAATAAAAAACATGTATATATATAGTTATTTTAATATATTTTACAATTTTTGAACAAACAACATTTCTCTAAATGTAAAAAACTTACTAAATATATTGTATTAATGGATTTATATAATAAATAGAACTAATTATATGTTAATAATTATTTCTTTGAATATATTCTATGCAGGACTATATGAATTTTGTTTTTTGACATTATTATTCGATTTACGTGTAATAAGGACATTAAATAACTAATGCGATATTATTTTTTAAATATAGAATTTTTGAAAGCTTACTTATGGATTAACTACTGTGTCATTGTATGTAATTAAATATATTTATTATATAATAATAAGTGTTTCACATTTTTCAGTTATGTAATCACTAAAATATGAACATTATGCAATACTAATGCATAAAGAATTTCACTTCAAATAAGTTCTATTACAACTATCACTATAATTATTAAAAATAAAATTGTACTTGTTATACTTTATAAATGATACATTTAATAGCATTATTTACTTTTTCTCTTTTAAAATACATTATATGTTATGATGTTATTAGAATAATGTAACCTTTTTTTTTATTACACTCATAATTAGGTTCATATCCGGATATATGCTTTATGCTATGAAGAACGCATATGAATATGACTTATTGTTAATATATTAATTTTAATAAGTGTTTATATATATTTCTGTGTACATGCGTATCATATGGTTGTATATTTGTGATAATTTAGTACTGTTATAAATGCCTATGTAATGCATAGTGCCTCTTCTTCTGTTTATTCCTCTTTCGTGAATTATTGAAAATTAATTTTACGTTATTCATGCATTCATTATATAATTTATTTTTTATTTTACAGAAAATATATTTCTTAAATATACAGAAACTTTACTACTTTAAGAATATAAATTACTATATAATTTTATTTTTCTTTCTTTTTTACATTTTGGAATTCAGATTAATTTTGCATGCAGAATAATAATTTAATGTTTATCATATAAAATTTGTTTAAAAATAATAAGAAGTGTACCATATTATCTATTAATATACCTTTTTTATTATGTTGTACATGCTAAAAATTATATTTATCCATTTATACCTTACACATATAAAATTTTATATGCTTTATCTTAATATAGCAACTGAAATACTTTATTTTTTTTAATATTAAAATTTATATCATCATTGAAGTGTTATATACGGAAAATAACTTATGGAGGTACAATTATGATTCCTTATAAATATAGGGTATGTCATTTTTATATTTTATTAGTGTTATATTTATGTTTACTTGTAAAGGATGGATTACTTATACAATGGATACATTAACTACTTAATTATTTAACAGAAGTTGGTTTGAAGATATATATATTTCTATGTATCTTATTGAACATGCATAAAATATATGCGTTATGAAATAGAAGAATTCATTTTAATATAATAAGTTCAGAGTAACAATAATAACTGTAAGTGCAGTCATCTGTATTTTTATATTTATAAATCCTTAAAAAAACAAACATTAATAATTAATGCATTTCACTTATTAACTTCAAACATGCATGTTATTATTGTTAAAGCATAATTTCTTAAAGAATGCACTAATCATATAATAAGAAAAAAAATTCTTTATTCATAAAAAAAAGAATAAAATTTGTAAAATATTTTAAATCGGTAAGATATATACATATTTGTTTTAATTCATTTTTCAAAAGAATCTCTGCAGCATCTTTATTATTATGCTGATGGTATTATGTGGCTATCTTTAATTCACATAATAATTTTTATATTTTTCCAAGAATTTTACATGTTATGGTAAGATATTTGATACATATTCTCTTCAATATTTCCATGTGAATGTTCATACGAATGCTCCAACATTTCTTGTGCTTCTTCTTCATTATTTCCAGTTATTTGTTTTCTAAAAATATTGTTATGTAAGCGTGATCCAAGGGGGGTAAACTAATGGGTAAAAAAAGCATAAAATATATATTTTATTCTATTTAATATAAATCCATAAGGATGAAAATTCATATTTTAATGGTAAAACGCTTATATTTTGACATGTTATTCGTATTAACATTAACGAAAAAGAAAAGAAGAGATGCAGTCCCCAGAAGTGGGAAAACTGTAGAAGCGGCACTAATAGATCCTGAAGGAGAGGGTATATCTCTAGGATCGACTACTATATTAACAGAATCTTGTCCTTGACCTGATGGTGAATGCGATTCTTGTGCACCATTTTCGTGTAAATGATGTTGGGATGCTGAAGGTACATAATCTCTTCTTCCCTCGTGTGATTCAAGTTTTCTTGTTGGATCCTTCATGCCATCACATGATAATTTTGTCATAAAATTTTTACCATATGTATGAACAAAACTGTTAACGGTCTTGCAATAATTACTGCTGTTGTCTTCGCATTTCTTTTTTTCCGATGTATATAAATTATGAGTATTATTAAGATAATCCTTGTACCGTGGAGTACAGGAAGCATTACCTGTGGATCCAATTCTTAATTGAATGGTTTGGTAATTTTGAAGATAGTCATATATCTTCTTTAAATTCTGAAATTCATCAGTATTAATCATTAGCATATTTTTGTCATAAGGAACTTTTTTCTTGTCAGTATAACTTCTTACCATCTTAAGTAAATTCATGAGTTGTGAAAAATAAGAACTATCAGAATCCTCTAAATCCTCTGGATCTTCTGAATTTTCAATCACTTTAATCCCTGTCCAGAAGTATAAATAATTCCAGCGTTCATCATAAAAGGCATATTCACCTTCATTCATAGTAGATACAAAATATATTCCTTTTACAAGAGTGGGAAAAATATCTAAAACTTTCATAGGATGTTTCGAAATAGTAGTTTTCCAGAAATCACTAGTATCCTTTGTGTAATCTTTTGGATTATTTTTCAATTTGTGATAGATGATTTCTGACTGTAATTCACGTATATCAGGATCCTGCAAATAGTAAAAGGAAAAATATATCTTGATGTAAATAAATAGTCATTTATAAAGGATTATTCCTATTAAATATGATTAATAAGAATTCATTAAGAGAGGAATTCTGAATAAAAATTTTAATAAAAAATCAGTACACACCTCCTCATTTCCCATTTTTATCTTTTACTTAATTCTTTGGATACTTAAAATGAATATTAAATGTTATTATTTAAGTGTAATTATGTGAGAAATGGGAATATTTAAATTATATATATTTTTTCTATTTCTTTGAATACATGTCAAAATAAAAACAAATTATTTTTGTAGCATTAAGTATTTTTTATTTTGCTATTCAGAATAAAACTGTACAATAAAATTACATGTAAATAGAACCTTTTATAAGGAAACTGAGAAATAATAAAAAATACAATATAAATTCTTTTTATTAGAAATAACTTAAATCTGTAGAATTTACACTTATGCATGAATATTCATCATATTTTTTACAATGTATTTGTAAACGAAATTTCCTTTTTAGGTAAATATTTATAATTTAAACTTATAATAGAAATGCGTGCTTCACAGAATTTATTAAGTTGTTTAAAATAAATTACCTTATAAATTATTTACTACAAGTTATAATCGTAAATATGTTTGCTGTATTTATATGATAATTATTTAACGAGAATAAATTTTTATTAGTTCAAATAAATTAATTGTCATCATTGAAATTTTTTCTAGTACTATGGAAAAATATGTTGAGAATTTTTAGTTTATTTTCAATATATTATTACTTTTTTAATAAAAAATGAATATAAAAATTATGGGAATATGCATATATCTATTTCGAAAACAAATGAAAATAATAAAATAAATGATTTCATTTTTTTTGTATGTCACTTAAGTATAAACGGCGATTCTACATATAATACATGTTAACCATCTCTCCAATTTATCTTTCCGATATATTAACTGTTCATTTGTTCTATATTTTTATAATTATATAATTATATAAACTCATATTCGTTTTATTAATTATTAATTTCCTTATATATATTTATATATATGGTTACATATAATGAAGTTTAATTAAAAGGATTTTTCTCAAAAGTAAAGTGATATCATATAAAATGCAATCTTTATTTAATTTAATATACATAGTAATGAATTTATATGAATTATATATAAATTTTAAGTTGATTATATATAATTTTTATTTAAAAAAAATTAGTTTTTTTTTGTATGTTAGTAAAGAGCAGATGGAAAAGTTTACAATAAGAATAAATGGATATATTATAGTGTACCAATAATAATTGGAAATACAGTTCTGTAAAATTAAAGAAGAAATAGGAACATTAGAATTATATATGATTCATTATATACAAATATTTTAATTTTATTCTTTTAATTTTCTAAAGGTATTATTTTACATTTCTGTGTGTACATGATTACAAAAGTATTTTATTATGTGCATTCTAATAGTATATGATGATGAATGTGTAATAAGATGCATGTACTTATGATAACTGTGAACAATTAAAACAAATTTTTTATATTTTCTATACTTAGTAAGATATGTATTTTTAAGAATATTTTAAATTTCTTATTGCATTCTGTATGCATATTTTGTTGTTCTTATACACTTCTTTTGTATGTCGTTCATTTTATTAATACACTATACATTCATGACTTTACAAATATTATTAATACTTAGAATCCTTCTTGTATAAATATAAATATTTTTAGTATTTATTAGAAATATTTTAAATTTCTTCTATTATATCATTGTTCTAAAGGATGCTGCAATGTTTATAATCCTTTATGCATACATGTTATTTTATTTTTTTTCTTTTAAAATGATAATTTATGTTTTACAGAACTTACCAATATTTAATATATATTTTATTTTTAAGCAAATTAAATATGATGAAATAATATTATATAAGAGTTTAGCATGAGGTATTATTATGAATAATAAGATTATTGATTTCGAAAAGAATAATATATATTATTCGTGCATGCATGCACATAATGCATATTTTTATGGTATGTTGGAATTATATTTTTACTATAAACAGTGAAATGTTTTACATTCTTAATATTTTTATATAATATATATATATGGGAAAAAAATAATAGTAATGATACAGTGTGAAACATAAAAAATATCATAATTAAAATATGAAGGGGAATTTTACTTATTCTTATAAGCAAAAGTATTTTTCTAGTGCATATGAAATTGTAATTAAAATGAATAATGAATACGTAAAAAGATATTTTTAATAGAATTACATTTAATAGAAATATATATTAGTATTACTTTATTTTTATGATAAAATAAAAAAGGAACAATAAATATGAATATATATAAAATGTAAATTTTAGTAATGTATATTTTCATCGTATGTCGCCATATTTAACTACAATATAATTTATTTCTTTTTATAGTTTTTTTTTTAAGTTAATTAAAAATATACGTAAGGTGGAAATCGTTAAAATATTATCGAAAAATAAAAATACAATGACATATATTATTATTATGCCACAGTTATAAGCATAATAAAAAAATAAAAAGCATAATTTGTTTTTATATTACAATTTAATTTCTGTTTTCCCATAAATGCATTTGTAAAGTAGCATTTGTCATATTTTTGTTTTCCTTGTAAAATATTTCTCAAACAAAATGAGGAAAAGCCATGCTTTCTCATTCTTTCATCACACAATTATTCTCTTCATTTTTATTGTGAAATTTTCATTTAATGAAATTTATAAATTTCATCGTTGTAATTTATATATATATTTGTGAATTCCTTACTACCGTGATATTAATTTTCAAATAAAAAGTAAAAAATATATTTTGAAATATGAATTTTCAGCTCATTTAAGAAATGATACATCATCTGATAACATAACTATATATAACTATATTGAGAATTAAAATTAATACTAATAAAGTTATTTAATAAACTCTAAAATTCTTAAAACTGCTAAAAATTAGAATTAATATAAAAAATTTTCTTCTATAATTCTTATAAAAACAGTTATATACAACTTAATTGGTAAATTCATAAAGCAAAAATTAATTATATAATGAAATGATGTAATAAATTAGTTACATAAATTGTCCTTCCATTATGTGGTAGGTCTTTTGGAACTAATTTAATTTGTTTATTTGAAAACTTATTATGAGAAATTAGTCAATATCAAAATGCGAATACGAAAAGTTTATGTGCATATTTTATTTGAACTAAAAGGACATTGATCCAAAATTGCTATATTATATGAATAGATAGTTATTCTTTTGATGAAACAGTGCATATCCCTTGGAGTTTCATGCATCATCAATAAAAAAATAAATATAAATTGTAATAGAATATAAATAAATTAATTACAAAAGAAGTGTTAGAAAATGATTTAAAATATGTAAATTGAAAATATCACAGAAATATACAGAATATGGGATATTAACATATTTTAAATATATGATTGCGAATAATATCAAATGTTTATACCCAGGTATTATGGCTATATATGGATGAGAAGTGGTGTTAAAATAAAATAAATGTTATTGCCACATATATAAATAAGAATAAATGAAATTCTATTATTAATATGCATAATATTTACTTATGAATGCATCTAATGATGGAATTTATTTTCATTTATTCAGAAAAGTTTTAAAGAAAACAAATTTATACATTGGGATGAATAAGAAAAGCTTGAAAACTGAGGGGGAATGAAATTACTTGGAAATGATAATTATTGTTCAGAAGCTAACTTTATAAATATTTTATAAAATTATCGAAATAATGAACATACAATAATTTTGCAAGTTCTGAAAAAAAGAAAAAATGAGTGAACGAAATATAAAAGCGAATAAATAAATAATATTGTAATAAGAACTAAACAAATTATAAAAAAAAGAGCGTGGATTAATATTATCTTTTATTATAATGAACGAAAATTATAAATTCAATATGGATTAATAGAAGAAATCAAATTTTTTATTATAATTTAAATGAGCTAATTTTTAGATTTTCTGTACAAAAATTCTTTACTGTAACATATGTTCTCACGTAAAATAATGTAAGAATGATATTATAAATTATAGAGAACAATGTACTAAGAGCATTTTGCGAATTCATAATTTTCCTTCTTATGTTTCTACATTTCTTTTATTGACAATTTCCTATAATTCATTTACTATATATTATATTTCGTGTGGAATAATTAGAATTGACTTTTTTCAGTTGTGATCCCTTTTATTTGTGATGCTTTTCATCCACATGCTCATCAATAGAGATTAATATTATGAGAAACGAGTATTATTTTGGCCGACTAACAATTTGTCTTGAACATAGTCATAGTGGTTATCATATATATAATTATATAGATGAAAGAACTTTATGTGAGATATTTCTACTGATTTTTAAACTTTGCTTCAACATATGTACAATTTACTTATATATCATTTTTTCTTTTTTATTCTTTTATTAACTCTTTAAAACTGTCTTCGTTTTTAGGCTTGTATTGTTCTAACATTTCGTTGTATTCCATATGGTTCATATTTTGTTGATGTATATTTTCTGATTCTACCTTTGTACGTTTTTCTTTGTTCAATTTATTTATAAGATTATCTAAAAGCACCTCAGTTTGTTCAGGGTTCTCCTCTTTAATACACTCTTCTATAACCATCATAAATATTTGTATTAACAGTTTTATTAGGAATATATGTTTATCGAGTTTGTATAATTTTTCATTATTTTCTTTATTCTCTAATTCTTTTATGTTTTCTACGAATATGTCTTCCTTTATCTTTCCCTTTTTATATTCATCTGATACATTCTCGAGTTCTTCTACTAGAGACTTAAACCATTGCTCTTCTTTATACAGTTCAATAAGTTTAGTTTGTTTTGTAATCCACCTTCTCCAAATATCTTTTTTTATTTCTATGTATGAAAATTTTACATTTTCATTTAAATAACTGTTTTGTTTCTCAATTTTATCGAAATATGCATTTTCTTCTTCTTTCCATTCGTTCTGTAAAATTTTAAATGTATTTTCTCCTTTAAAATGTTCCCAAATGGGTGTAAATGTTTCTGCCCATTTATCCCAGAGAAACATTATATCTTCTTTTGTATTATAAGTTGATATATTTTTCTTTAAGAATCCATTATGTTCCAAATTAGGATATGCTTTATTTTGTTCTATTATGAACTGTTCTAAGCATATTTCAAAAAAATCATTTTTCTTCAATTCCCATTCATCATTTTTACTTTCATTCAGCATTTCCATATGAATATCTATAATATCCTTTCTTTTTTTCTTCTTTCTTTTCGATAAACTTATATTTTTGTTTATTATACCTTTTTGTAATTTAATATGGCTGTGCATATCCTTATAGTGTGTTTTATTTTCATACGATATATCATTTATTGAATATTTGTCTACACCATAAAAATGTGAAGCTTCTTTCGGTAATTTCTTAATTTTTAACTGACGTTTTAGCTTTTTTCTCCTTTTTTTTTTACCAACTAATAATCCGAAGGTTGTATACTGGGGTATAAAAAAAAGGTTTATAAAATATAGTGTTAGAAAAAATTATTTTAATTAATATATAATTAATGTGATATTTAATACACACATTTATTTTACTTTAGAAAGTAGGTAAAATATTGTAATAATTGTAGAAAGTATTAAAAAGGATAGCATAAATATCAAGAATGGCGATCTGAATAATGAAGGATCAGGTATTGGTAGTTGTATTTTCACGATATCCATATTATTGTTACTTGAATCTGTTACAAAAAAATAAATATTTCTTATTTAATGTAAATATTTATAAATGGATAATAATAATTATGCATTGTACCTGGAGTACTTTTAGGGATTGTATGAATTCTGCGAAAAAAAGGGATACTACTTTGCATAGTTATATATTTAGGAGAATAAATTTTCTCAGGTGACATTATACTTTGATATCGATGTGAATTGTGAATTAACTCTGGAAATTGTTGTAAACGGGGAATAACTTTTAGAAGTGGTTGATTATTGAGAAGTACTGGATTAATTCTTTGTTTACGGAGATTTTTTGTAGGCATATAATTGTTTGATTTAGATATCATAGGTGTTATTGGTTCACCATGTACATAATTTGGATATTTTTGCAAAAATTTTTTAGGCTCTATGTTATTTGTTTGACGAATATCATGAGGAATTTTTTGGCCATAAAGATTATTATAGAGGAAATATAAAAAAGATTGATATTCCAAATGTTTATCATCCGGAATATTTTTAGGAATATAATGAGATTCAGAAATAGGGAAACCTACTAACCACATATCATCCATTTGGGGTTCACCATTACTATTACTACTGTTAGAATCATCAGTAGCTGTAGATGTTATAGGTTTCTTTCCTGGAACACCGTCAGAAGATTTAACACTAACTGTATTCACATCTTCTTCAGCAGGTGGTTTTTCCGCTGGAGATTTATCTTTTTTTTCACTTGAAGTAGTAACGTGGGTTGTAACAATGGGATTTTGAATAGTATCACCGATGGTTATATCAGGTTTATCTTTTTTTGGAGCTTTTGTTCTGGTAAGCCGTGAACAAGTAACATCAGGTGTATTACTTACAAGCCAAGGATAATTACAATTATGATGTATGTCAAAATATTCTTGATATTCCCTTATATTTTCGTAATTAGGATCAAGTGCTTGTAATCCCCTTTTTTTTTCGGTAATCCACGACATATAATCATTGCATTGTAGGAAATCCATATCACCCAAATTTTGAAAGCGCGATTTTTTTTCTATACAGAATTTTCTGAATACATCGTGTATATTAAGGACATGTTTTTTTGTTGCTGTTTCCTTATCACCTTCATAATAACATATTTTTTTAATATTTTTTGCGTTATAGGTTTGAACTAATCCCTGAATTATGTCTTTCCATTCTTTCGCAAAAAAAGATCTCTTTTGTGATGCTGTAACCTCCTGAACACATTTTTTTTGTGCATTAACATATTTATGTAAATCCTGGCACAACCTCTTATAATCTATGCCGTCATTTACATTTTTATTATATTCCTTATTTATTTGAATAGCACCATAGAGTATTGGGGATTTATAAGGTAAAAGTGTTATGTTGGTAACTCTCCTTGAAGCCCTCTTAATTTCATCACAGTTATTTCTCCCCTTATCCATGATTTTTGAGTAAAAATATATTAATAGTTAATTTTTATTTAATACAATAAAAATTTTATTTTTAAACAAATGATATATAAACATATTGCAAGAAATTTCCAACTTCTGTTAATACGTATGAAAAATATTAAAGTAAAATGGACAAATAACAAATGTTATAAGTTAAAAACAAACTAATATTTAAAAATATATATATCATTTTCCTTGAATAAGGCATATATATAGAAATATTTATTTATGTTATATAATGTAGTGTATAATTTATGACGATATATCCTTATATATAAAATTATAAATAAATGAAATACACTATTATTTCGAATGTATATATTAGAATAGTTTTTATATGTATTCAATTATATATTTATTATTATTTTTCTTTGTGTTCTGCAACATCATATTTATAATTAATATGTTTCAGTATAATCTTTTCTATAAATCATAGGAAATGGAAAAAATAATAAGTTTTGAACTCTATTTATATACATGCACGATTAAAATAAGAAAATACAACATGATAAATATTTCCACAGCATATGTATTAAAATTAATCCGCAAGTCATGTTATAAAACCTCAAAACAAGAAAAGTTACTTTTTTATTATTCTAATCATAAATATATTATGTATTATTAGTGCATTATACATATGTCTTCAAGGCATACGTTGATTTTTAGTGTACATAACATGTTTCATAACGTAAAAATTATTATTCATAAAAGTTAATAGGAATAAAGTACAAAAGAAACATATACAATAAATTCGATTATATTTATAAAAACAAAGGTGTTTTTTGTTTATTTCTCGTAAATATGAAATATAGTTCCATTCATATTAATAATATTATAGAGGCTTCTGTAAGAAAAATAAAAAAATAACTAAAAAAATTTTCTTTATTTCATAGTATTGATTTTAGTATACAAATATTTAATAATAAAAAAGTTAAAAAATTTTGTTCTCCTCTGCATTTTTATATATAATCTTTTAAGAGATAGAAATACAGTTAAAGAACATAATATGATATTATAAATAAAAATTTCTAATAAAATGTCATTAGAAGAATTATTATATGGAACATATATAAAGTAGCTCAGGGCAAATATTTAACATGAATTTTGTAAATGTTGCAAACATTCTTATAGTACGAAGCAATTTTTTATATATTATTTAATTAAAAAAAATTAATTTGTATAAATATAAATTTATGAATGTTGGAATTAAAACATTAATGAAAATAATTTACCAAAATGAAAAAATAAAGATTTCGTTTTATAAGTAATAATAAAGTAAAATAGTCTAGTGAATCAGCATTTTAGTGCTTTTGTTTTTTATATTTCATTGTATATTATCAAAGTTTTATTTTTGTATGTAATTGCAATTAGTGTTTTATCAGAATATGCTCTTTCTTTGTTTTATTTTTTAATATAATATTTTCTTCTGTAAAGATCTCATGGGACTACAGATAATATATAACCTATAAAATTTACAACATTTTTAGATTCTGCATTTAATGGTGTAATTTTTATATATGGTGATAATGTTTCATAGTTATTAATATACTTATATGCAACTATTAGAAATGGTAGTCATTGTTGTGACTGTATGAAACTATGACAAAAATAATATGAAAAAGATGATAATAAGCATAAAGATATATAAATTTAAAATATGATTAATGAATTTCTTATTTATTTTAGCTTTTCCTTTTTTATTTTTATATATATATAAACACTATTATTTTTACAATCAAAATTAGTATTTTGTTATAACTCAGTAATACAGCAAATGATTAGTAAATATTCAGAAAAATACATTACATAATATTTTATCATTGTTAATGTATTAATTATTCATTTTTGAAATATATATTAAGCATGAAATAATTTTCTATAAATAATTTTTATCATTAGTAGAAATAAAACGAATTACTAATATATATATAAAATATATAATGTATATTGATTTTTGGAAAATAAATGTAATTTTATGTATCTTATTCTCTTTTTAGAAAAGCATGCGAGCTGAATTATATTATTTTATGTAATTATTATATTGATTATATTATGTTTATAATAAGAGATTATATAATATTTTAATTAAATATTGAAGATTTTATATTAAAATGTAGTTTTATTATTTAATTTGAAAGTGAATATATAAATGTAAAAAATAATTATTCCCAGAATGCAGTATAACTGAAATTCGACATTTTGAAAAATCTAAAAATTTATTTAAAAATCTTTT
>FLRD01000663.1:0-111751 GCA_900088485.1 Plasmodium ovale wallikeri
AACCCTAAACCCTAAAACCTGAACCCTAAACCCTAAACCCTGAACCCTAAACCCTGAACCCTGAACCCTAAACCCTAAACCCTAAACCCTGAACCCGGAATTAATTCTTATTAAGTATGTATCAACAATTAGAATTAATATATATTTATTTTTTCTTATATACCAAAAAAAATTTACGAAACATTTATTTTAGGGCATATACGTTTTATTATATGAAGTTTTTTTCACACAGAAATATTATTATTCTATACAGAAAACATATACATAAAATTAAAAAAAACTTCTAAAATGACAAACATAGTGATTGTTAATTTCTTATGAGGTAGAATTTTTTTACCTCTATACTATAGAATATTATACGTTATAATAAATATTGCGTAGTTTTCTTTTATTTAATAAGCATGCGTTATATATTTTTTTTCCTTTCATACATTTTTATATTTTTAAAAATATCATTCAAAAGTAAGGCAAGAAAAGCCTGTCTTAAAATATGGTACATAATTATTAAGTTAAAAAAAACCAAGGAATTTATTTATAGGTAGTCTAATTGTATATATTATATTTATTCCATTATAATATAACATTTTTATTTTTATAAGAAATATGCATTTAATGTTTTTGCAGAAAATTTATAATTGAAATAATTATTATTATACAAAGAAAAGTGAAAATTGTGCAATGTATTATAAAATAAAAAATTTACATAATAAATTATAGGAAAAAAAAGTAAAGTAATTATTTGTAAATTTAAAAGAGTGTCAAGATATTTATTCAAAAAAAAAGGTTTTATAATAATTAATATAAGTGTGTAAACATAAAAAAAATGTTAATCCATACAAAGTATGCATAACATATGATAATCATGCACTATGAAACAATATTAGTTTAAAATCGAAAGTGCATAGTTATATAATAAAATAAAAATTAGAAAAAACTAAATTTATACATGAAAATATACCTTAAAAGCATTTATAATAATAAATATATTGAATACAAATTGAGTAAGATTTGACTTAAAATTACTTGTTCAATTTATGGTTCTGTAATATTAAAATGTTCTATAATTATTTATGAAAGGATGTTTTACATAAAGCCATGTTAACTTTGCAAAGAATAATATTTTTAAAAATGCAATTTCTGTAATGAATTATTGTGAAACATTAATTTATGTGTTTCAATTTTTTTATTTTTTTTTTTTAATTTCACAATAATAAGTACTTGTCTCCATAATAAATGTTTCAGTTTATTTATTTTATATACTTTTTTATGTATACATTTTAAGACAATAATAGAGATAATTCTGTTTAAAAAACTTGCTTCTTGTACTATTTCATAATTGATCATATACAACAATATAATATACATTTTATTATAATTATTTAATTCCATGCTTTTGTAATGCATTTTTATATAAATTAGAATACTTATGAGTTCATATTATTGCACGTAAATGCTCATTCCAATATATAATAAAGTATGGTGGATAAAATCAGTTATATAGAAATATAAATATTATAATTGAAGAAAAGTGAAAAGGGATAGGAACCAAGTGAAAATATTGATATCTATTAAACATAAAATGTAATCATTAAAAAAGTTTATTTAAAAAGTAATTTCAGAAATACGGAAACAGACATTATAAAATTTTATGTTTGTATTTCATAGGATTTTGCCATAGTTTCTTGTTTTTATATTATTTATTCAGAGTTCTTTTTTTAAAAGTATATCACGTTATATATGAATTAAAATAATATCTTAAATAAAATCTTCTACAAATGTACCATTAATAATTAATGCATAAATTAAACTCAATATAAATATGAATTCATATATAAATAAAAGATTCGCATATAAAAATATTCTAAATATTATATATGCATATAAGTGTACATAGGAATTAATATATAACAAAAAGCAAGTGCATGCAATAAAGTATAAAATACAGATAAATATTCGTAATCATGGTTATAATTATACATTGCCATTTTTAAATTGTTCTCAAGAATACAGCGTAATAAAATTTATTAGTATTTTTGGGGAATTAAATATAAAATAAACTTATTTACTACTTTTATATTATTTGTAGTAATTATTTTATTTTAAATACCATAATATGTAATATTACATAAATATCTTGGGTGAATATTGTATGAATGCGACACGGAATGGGAGAAATAATATATATTAAACTTAATCAGTAAGATTATTTTTTAATATGAACAATACTCATTTTTTTATAAAAATTTTTTTAAAATATTATTTTTCTATAATCAAACTTAAAAAGGGAAAAATCCATATGTATATAATTTTTAAATTATATAAATTAAAAAAAAAAAAAAAAATTCTTATAAAGAAAATATAATTAATGTTTTATGATTTAATTTTAGAAGAATTTTTTGGAAAATAATTTTTCCCATATTAATTATTATTATATTATATATATTGTTCTTTTTACTGTTACTAATAATATTAATGATGAAGATGTAAAATTATATAATAGGAAGTGAACTCGTTGCCTAAATTTGAATAATTTAATATTTAGAAACACTTGTAATTATTTTTTAAACATTTATAGATAAAACCATAACCTGTAGATATAAATTTTCAATTTACATTACAATAACATTTCATCTTAACTTATTATTATTTCATTGAGTAAATATTTAATACTACGTAAATAATCCTTAAAAATGGGCTCCGAAGTACACTTTTTATTATTCTTATTATTAACTCTATGAACTTCTTTGTGTATTCTTCTATACATATATTCATTTGTAAAGTTCTCTTATAAAATGAGTTCGTATAAATAAATACAAATTTTTTTTGTTGTAACTTTTCAGGATTATAATAAACTTAACTTAACTTCGAATAGATGTGATTATGAGTTAGATAATACATATGTTAATGCTGGGAAGGATGAAGTATGTGAGAAACTAGGGGAAACCACTGGTGAATACACGAATGCAGTCTTTCTTTGTATGGGATTAAATGGAAATTTAAAAAATTACGATAAATTGAATATTTTCCAAAAAATGAATAAATATAAATGCAATTATTTAAATTTATGGGCATATGATCGATTATCAAAACTAAAAGGAATAAAAAAAGTCACTATGATGAGTACTTTATTATCAATTTGGAGTGAATCTGAACAATACAAAAAAGGAGAATGTTATCCTTCGCAATTTGCTACTTACAGTAATAGTGATGATCACATAACAGAAAAAAAATTATATGATTATGCTCTGAATTATGAAGATCTTGAAAATCGTTATAAAAAAACTGATATTATTCCATGTACCAAAAAAATTGCAGAATATATTAACAAAAGCAAAGAACTGTATAAGCAGGTTGAAAGCGAATGTGAACCTGATAAGGATCATTATTCCAAGCTATCTTGTACTGCATTAAAAAACATTGAGACCATTTATCCTAATAAAGAATTATTAAATCTAGAATGTAAACTTATAGAAGATGAAAATGCTCCTCCTAGAGAAGGGGAAAGACCAGAGGCACTACTACAACAGGAAAATCAGCATGAAGGACAGTTAGAGAACCATAATAGAAATAGATTAGGAGTTGATCTTACAGGATATGCTTCCTCTGGTCCACATGATTCAATAGACGCATCTTCGTCAGATTCTCATAAAGCCATAGGAACTACTTTACCTATCTTGGGAGTTTTATCCATTGGTTTCGTATTATATAAGGTACATGTTAATAAAATACTGAAACTCATATATTATGCATTATTTTTATTCATTTCATATGATTAAATATTTATTCTTATGAAATATATACATCTGATACCTAATGTTTACCTTATATGTTGTAGTTCACAGGATTAGGACCAATGGCACGTAAATTGTTACGAACAAAAGGAATAAATGGAATTAATTCACATGATGGATTAACACATGAATTGTTAGAAAATACATATGGCGGTAATATACATCTTGATGAAACTGAAACATATATAGGTTACCAAGCAATATGATTCACTTGTTCTTCAAAAAATGTATAACATCAATTTTCTTAGTATAAGCAATAGTATGATGTATATAACTTAAAAATTGAATTCTTATTTAGACGCTACAATAAAAGAAAATTATTTCAGAGAACACATAATATAACACAAATATTAAAGGATTACATAGTAGTAAAAATAATCATACTTCTATAAATATGTAAGGTAAATATATAAATATAATATTGATAGAAGAAATGATCATATATTTAAGCTTAAGCATTCCATTATAATATCGAAATAAAAAATTAAATAAGATACAGATAAATCACAATTTATTATTGCAGTCTTTAACAGATTTACATTATTGTATTAAATAATCAACATTAATTAGTAAAACAAAGCTTATTTAGTATTCACATAAAAAGAAATTAGTTAATTTCCAAAAAATTTAAGAACTTTTTGTATCTAGAATTAAAACGAACATTTGGTACCTTATATATTAAGCAAATAAAAGTTACATAATTATAATAATACAAAGAATTTACGCAAATATCGTAATAACCTAATTTTGAAGGAAATTCTATGTGGAATATTAAAATATTAAAAAAAAGGAGAAAAATGTTCACAAGGATAATGAACTAAAATCATATTATGCATTCTTATTTAAAATTTTTTTTCTTAGAATTCATATCATTCCCTCAATATAAGTTAATGTAAATATTCTTATAATTATATAACTCCAGAAAATAAAATTTATAATTTTTTTTAAAGAATAACAAATACTATAAAATTAGTATAAATAAGTTATATATCACATTATGCGATTTGTAATAAGATTAAAATACATGATACATTTTTAATTCCGTATCATAAATATATTTTACCTTATATGAATTAGGAAAAAGAAATTAATAAAAAATATTATTTTAAAAAAAAAGAAATCTTAAAATATTTGCTTCTTTTTTCTACAAGAAGATAGTGAAAACTCCCTAAAATATTTATACAAAAGAAAAAATTTATAAATTAATCCTTAGAAGAAAAGTAATTGTATTAGTTAAACCATGTATCGGATGATCATTATATTTTCGAGTAACTTTACATATATATATGTTTTCAATATAAAGATGTATTTCCTTAATATATATTAGGTCATGAAAACACTATAAAGAAAATACAATAATTTTTCAGAAAAATTATATATCCCATTTTTTTATATTAATTCAGATATAATTTTTTCTACTTTATCCTCTTACAATCTTGTTCGTGAGGTATCGAAAAGTGTACTTTTAAAAAGAGATATTTCACTTTATTGTGTGTACGCACTAAAGGAAAAAACCATGTATATGAAAATAACTCCTTTTACTTATAAATATTTTTTACATTATTTTTGTAATTATATAGAATTTCAAACAACATTTTTATGGTATAATTATATAGACAAACGATCAAATCAATGTGCCTTAGGAATAGTTTTTATGTATACATATTATAAGTTGTTTTATATTTAATATCATAAGGGAAAAATTCTATAATTATTATGCAAAATAAACATTAAAAAACATTTTTTCGATACTATTTAGTATGTTCTCGTATTATATAATACATGATTTCCCTTTATTATTTTTTATAATTCATAGTACTAGTTTGACATGTTAACAATAATAATACAATAACATAACATCAAAATATAATAGAAAAATGTATTTCGTGAGAAATATATATTGGTTTAATAATTAATAAATAGTTAATATATAATAAATCATTACGTACTTTATTCATACGAATATTCAAGTGTAAACCTATATTTTTTACTAATTTGAATTTAAATTTTGCTACACATAACAAAATATAACTATGATTGTGGTGAACAGTATATATATTTTCATATGTTTTTTAAGGTGTAGAATATGTGTCTTCATATAAATATTTCCTTTATTTTAAAAAAATTCAATAACTTCACTTAAATTATATTTTGATATATTTCCCTATGCTAATGCCTAATTTTATATTTAGTTTTCTCCACTTGAATCTTAGTTACTTTTTAGAATTAGAAAGAAAATATCTATCACATATAATGTAAAGATAAAGTTGTGAATTATACCCAATCTAAATTTTAAAAATAATAATTTATATTTTGACAAATTATGAGATAATTTATAATATATTAATGTTCAAGAGTACTATTATTTACATAATGTAAATAGGGGAACTCTTGCATAATTAATGTGTATAAAAAAAGAAATTAATTTAAATGTAATTCTACCAAGAAAATATAATAACTTAGTTATAATGTAATATTAATATGACAGTATAACATAAATAATATGTAGAAAATATTGCAATATAAGCAAGATATTTAAAAATACACTTTTTTTTTGTAAAATATTGCAATTCTCATAAGTAATAACATGATACGAACATATAATACTGAAATATTTTCAGTATTTAGACCATTGCAGTCCATTATACAAGATTGCTAAACCAGTAAAATATGTATTCTACTGATTAGATTAATATCCAAATTCCTTATTATAGTATAAAAATAAAAAGAGAAATAATAATTTCATGAATGTTATATGCATAATAGTTATATTTTATGAAATAAAAATCATTAAAAAAAAATTATTGAATATATTTTGAAATAAAATAACATTGGATAAAAAATTTATATTGAAATATATTAAAAAAATAATTAAATGAATAAATATTCCTATTATATAAAATATAACTGTAATATTGTATACCCTTTTTTATTTTCTTGTTTATATAATAATTATGAACAAGTTTTATATATGTTTATTCTTTTAACATAATACATTACCAAAGAATGCATTGCTTTTTACTGATGACATAGAATGCATAGCACATTTTAAAAGTAATAAGGTAAATTCCATGAAGAATTCAATTTATAATGAGACAGAATAAGTATAATTTATTATTTTATTAACATATTCCATACATATTCAGTTTTGTATTCATGGAATATGAAAAATAAAATAATGAATGTATTCAGAAATTATATATCTTATTTAAAAGAGTATATTACGAAATATACAAAAGTTATTTATATATACTTCCAAATTTACATTACTTGTATAATACTTTTATACTTATGGATATTTACTTAAATGATATTCTAAAACAAAATATATAGAATAATTCGCATTCTATGACTTGTAAAAAAAAAATATCAGAGTATACATAAATATTGCACATTAATGATTACATTATTTTTTTATATTTACCTTACATTTTTAATTAATTTCGAAAATTTTTTAATTCTCTATTAAAATATATAGTATTAGGAAGGACATAAAAATAAGAGAATTTTATATTATATATAGAATTTGTAATATAATTATCGTTTTTTCATGTGAAGATTAATATATAATTAGATATTTTGTTTTTATTATGCCCATATATTTTTATTTATTATTAAATTGTCTATTTAATAAATATATTTATTAAATGAAACAAAGAAAAAAATTAAACATATATATATATATACATCATGATAAACGTTATATCTTTTATAAATGTATTTTATCCCAATATTTTTATTTCTTATTCATGGATACATAATTCAAAAAAAGAATGCTCTCTCTCTGTATCCAAAAATATATATTATTTTTATTTGTATTTATATCCACGAACTTTGTAAACACGGAGTAAACGTAAAACCAAATATATACCACATTTATATAATAAATTTGCTTTTTTACTATTTTATATATTATTTATTTGGTAGAATTTTAATATAAGTATATTTAAAGTTAATTATAAAATACTGAAATTTTTTTTTGCTACTGAAAAAATGAATTCATTTTTATTAACCTAATATCTCACTTTTTATATCCACTCTTATCACTAATGTAATACATTCTTTTTAATCTCTCAATAAATGTTTTCAAAATAAAACATCTTTTGTTCGCTGAAACACACGTATTAATCATATATTATTTTACAAATTAGAAAAATAGGAAAAGAATTTTATTATTAATTCAAATAACTTCTTAATTTTTTATCACAAAATGGATTTTTCTTTGAATTTTAAATCTTGAAACATAAGATATAAAAAAATTTAAATATCATAGCATATTACATTTTAGTCTACTTCCGATAACATCATATACAAAATTACCCCAAAGGATAGGAGTAATTTACCTTATTATATAAACTGATGAAGTATAATATTCTCCAATTTATATTATTATAATATTTTTCATATTCATAATAACAAATTTTGTACAACACAAATACTTATATATTAATATTATTTTTTATAATATACAGAAATATTCAATAACAACATTAAGTGATTTTCCCTCAAAATAATTTTATCAGAATCGTAATTTAGACCATTTAAATTTATCTATATATAGCAAGAAATGTGGAAAAATATATAGTTGTAATAAAAAAATTGAGAAAATAAATATTTGTAAAACAGTTCTAAAATATTTAAAACGATCTTCAGAGTAGAATAAAAATAAAACTGAATTCGATGATTGCATGCTTTTGAATTATTGGGTGTATGATATATTATATTATTATTTTGCTGTTGATTATGCTACCGATATGAAACACGATTTTGCTATCACTCAGAATATATGGAGTAATCTCGTTAAAGATCGACATGAAACATTTTACTACTACAAATATAATCCTTTTGCTAAATAAATTCTTAATTACGATGACTGAAAAGAAAGAATGAAATTCTACGATTATTATGTTAATTATGATACGCTGTTTAATACTGCTAAGAACTTTAATGATAAATGTAAAGAGTATTATAAAAGTATTGAAGCAAAAACATCACTATATAAATACCTTGAAAACAAATGTTCATCTGATAAATACGACTGTCCATATTGATATAAAAACTACAAGCATTATTATCCTGAGACTGTATTACCTAATTTAATATGTCATCAGGGGATTAAATTCCAAAGTGCTGCCCCTTCAGAATCTCGAGAACTGCATCAATCTCCAGGAAAGAACTAGGATAGGGATCTCATTCTAGAACAGAGAATCTGAAACCTAAAAAATTGGAATAAAACATGGTCATTCAGTTCTTGGTATAGCTCCAGTTTTGTTTAATGCTACTGCTTTATATGGAGTAAATATATACTTTAAATAAACATATCCATATAGTATGAATTACTAAATAACTTATGGGGAATCTACAAAAATAACAAATAAATATATTATATATGCTCTAATTTTTCTTATATATAATAGTATACACCCATAGGTAAATCAGTTCGGATTGTCGGCGTATACAAAAATAATGTTATAAATGACATGGATGGATATTCATCTTATGCACAAGATTCAGGTAATATCTTTCCTGATAGCAGAGCAAACTATATATCATATCAACCTATATAAATTTCATTATAAAATAATAAATAATATTACTTAAGGTAGTTAATATTAAAGCACGCATTTATTTAGAGGATACCATACTATGTCCAGAAAAAAAAGATAAAATATAAAAGCAATAAATTAAGTCTCGTAGATGAAGATACTAAAAAAATAATAATGTAAAATTAATTAAAAAATAAAAATAATATGAAAATGTCAAAATTGCTAATGCAATATATTTGGTATTATTATAACTATACTAATTTTTATGAACACAGTATTGTAATGAATACCATCCTTTTCCTATCTTTGAGAACATTATTGTATCGCATTGAATTACAATACTTGATATATGAATACATATACAATTCATTCAAATCTGCATTAAATAGTATGTTTTTCAATTATTTTTATTTTTTTTTCTACATATGCAATTACATTTATAAAATGAAATTGCATTAATCTGATAGATTTAATAAAAATATATATAACATATATCTTATTTTTTTGATTAAATCTCGCTTATTTATTAATAGCGAAACACATCTAAAAATTAATGTTCATAGTACATTCATTTTACACATTCATGTTTCAATAACGAACAATATATGTACAATGAAAATATATAACATTTTAAATAGAATGTAATAATAAATAAAATACGAAAAAAAGAAAGAGATCAAAAATAAATAATACCTAAACCATTAAAAAGTTCCTTTTTTAACATTAATTTATTGTAAAAATAATGAAAATAAACTTTATGTAGTTAATAATTATATTTAAGAAATTACGCATTTTTTATTAAACAAAATACATTCTTTTAAAACTCTGAAAGTAGCATTGAAAATATGAAATCCATGCAATTGAACAATAAGAATATGGTGAACTATAAAATTAACTACTAGTGTGCATTAAAATTGTAGCCCTTAGATAACATTAAACTTATTTTCAAATTTACTTACAGATATAGTCCTAATAATAAGTAACATAAATAATAATAAAATAAATTTGTAGGTTAAATAATAACAAGTTGATATATTTTATCACTACATATTTTTTTCATATCTTTTATTTAAAAAACTATTGTTTTCATAATACAAATAAATTGTTATTTTTAAATATATATTATCATTTGGCATTTTTTCATAAAATAATTATACAAAAATACTTAACCTTAAAAATATAATAGTATGATGAATCAATATTCTAAACATAACATATGTGTATATACGTTTAATAACGCATTTTAATGAAATAAATGTAAAATATAAAGAAGATATTAATTCATTTCTTTTTTTTTTTTTGGCTTATTTAAAAAATATATTACTGTTAAATTGTTTCGTACAAAGAATATAGATACACATCAACTGAAAAAGAAAAAGTATAAAATAAAAAATTGTTTATTTACTATTTGTGTTATATACAAAATATAACATAAATATTATAAATAAATATAGCATATTTAATATATATAAAATAGAATGTAAGTATTCATTTTTAAAATAATTTTAAATAGTATATATATTTTTTATAAGGACAAAAACATATATTAGTGTCTCCTTTTTTAACTATTACATAACTACTAGTTTTTGTTTTCCTATTTTAATTCTTATATTACTAGTAATTAGAATGAAATAGTATTTCATTTTTGTGTATTCAGTTATAATGTATAAATCTATATAGTATAATATATTTTAAAAATTAAATAAACATCAATATTTAAGCCTAAATTTCATATAGGTGAAACAGACACAAATACTAAATTTATTTTACACTTGTGAAATATGTACTATTTATAATATAATTAAGCTATATTTTACAAAATTTTTTTACTTAAATATATATTTTATCTTGTCACAATTATCTTTCTCCATTTCTGTAATTACATATTATTGATTTTTTTCTTCATTAATACATATTTAAAATTTTCTGTAATACTTCTAGTTAATACATATAAATAACATTTATATTATTATAATTATTTACTTAAAATATATAGTATAATGTAATCGGTATTATCTAAATTAATAAAAGAAAAAAATAATCCTTCTGGATGAATTTTTTAAATATTGTATTCATGCATTTTCTTGTGCATAAATTATTTTAAATGGGTAAGAAATCCTTGTAAATGTGTTATCACATATTCTATGAAATGTATGTTCTCATATATTAGAACTTTTTTAATTTATTATGTAATATATAAATAATTATTTATCAATTATATAAATATTCATATATTATAATATGTTATATTATACCTAATATTATTATTTAATTGTAATTATATAGGCCTATTTTTCAATTTATTACTAATTTATGAAATAATACTTCAAGGAAATAAAGAAAATTAAAGATTATATCTTCTAATCATATATGTTAATTATTGAACACTTATTTTTAGAAAAATATTACTTAATGTACAAGAATAATAAGCCATAATATTTTATATATCCATATAATACTCCTTATGGAGACACATATATAACATTTAATGTATGCTAAATTTTAAATATTTTATTTTTTTAACATATCATAATACATAATGATTACAGGTAGTGATCATGTAGAATAAGTTACATCGAGAGACTCATACGTATATTTACGTTTCTACTTATAACAATTTATTGACTTTATTTGAATATTCCATACCTCTAAAAATAAATCAAATTTTCTTTGGAGATTATAACTTTATTTAATTACACACCATAATTCTTTCTTTCGTAGTATTCCTCAGTTCTTTTTTTATATATGAGGATGAGTTTAATATTGTTAATGTTGGAACTAACTATACACAGGATTACGACTAAGAGTATTCTGATAATTGTAAGAAATATTTTACTAGTACTTAATTCATTAATCATTGTAATGCGATTGAAAAATATATATATTATATAAAGCAAAATAAAGATGAAAAATATTACTATTGCAAGTGTTTGAACTACCTACTAAATTCCAACGAAAATTTTAATTCATTTTACAGACGAAATGGACCAAAATAATTTAAAGCGTATAAAGATATTTCATCCAAATTAGAAATATGTCATTTAATTATTGATTATATACATAAATATAATTTTAATAAAATAAAAATATTATATCATAACCACTAACCTATAGATAAATTAGAAATTTCCATAAAATTAGAGTACGGAAATATTTATAATAAGGCTGAAAAATTCGATGAACTTTATTGTAATACTAGAAATGATTGTCCAGCTGATAATACTGAAGGTTATCGTGGTGAATTAAAAAAAATTGTGTTTTATTGTACTGAACATGTTATAAGAGTAAATCATGTAGAAATGTCAACAATATTAAGAATCCCAATGGAGCGTGAAGGAAATGTTATCACCCTAGTCCCACGTATTATTATATTAGCAATACCTTTTGTTTTATATACTTTGTATAAGGTAAATAATTATAGTATTCAAAATTATTCATAATGACGTCTATATATGTATATTCACAAAAAATACATTATTATGAAATTTTTAATTTTCTAAACAATAATCTTTTTTGTAAAATTTAGTTTACAGCATATAGATCGTGGGTAAACACCAGAATACTAACGAAGAAAGAAATATGGAATAATTTCTCCAAAAAAACTCAATTAAAAATGCCTATAGAACACGAATTAAACATATAAAACAACAAATATAATGTCAAATGTCATGCATAATAAAGTTCCAAGTTAAAATTTACATGGATTATAAATCTTTTCTTGGCAATCTATAATAAAATTATAAAAAAAAATTATTCTATATTTTCATAAATAACATAAATATGTAATATTACAACAAAAATATAATTTGCAAATAGATGCATCAAAGAATAAACAAATAAGATGCAATTATAAAGAACAATAATATAAAGGGGATAAAAGTGAATATATCGTCGCTTGATTTATTTGAATTATGAAAAAAAGAAAATAAAACAATTTAATGAATAAATCATTACATGGATAATTTTTAATTATAAAATTTCTTAGATAAATTATAAAAATTCGCTAGTTCACTATGCGTATAGTACGAACATTTTTCTTTTTCATAATATGTTAAGTATATTTATTAACTATATTAAAGTAAAAATACATAAAACATATATATCATAATAACATAATATACTAAAAATCTTCAATAACTAAATATTTATAACATAAAAAGTTATTGTAGTGGAAATTTTTATTATCGAGAAACATAGAAAATATTTTCAGAAAGGTAAAAAAAATATATATATGAATACAGCTAAAGTCCTATTACAATGTGAAATGCATGTTTCATATTAAATAATCTAAATATTTATATATTATAGCTACATATATATGCGCGAATAGAGTTTCTATAACAAGAAAAAAATAAAATGAAGTAAAGAAGATCCTAATATGAAATTCAAATAAATGCATTCGGTTTATCATTTCCTGTAGATGCAGTTAAAAAGCCTCACAGCTTAGAAATGTGTAAATTTTATATAAACAAAACACAAAGATTTCGTGAATCCCTATTTAATACTAATAATATGAAAATGCATGCTGTATATTGAATATTAAATATAATGAAAATAATAAGTTATTTAATTAATGTAAAAATAAAATTTACAGTTCAACATTTTCTACGTCTACCTTCCAAATAAAAGTGTACTTAATATTTTAACAGAACATACACATATTATAATTTTTTATGAAGCATTTTTTTTCTGTAATAAATTTATTTAATAATATACAGAATATGAACTAAATAAAACCTAAAATTTATATTATCCAATTTTTATTCGTCATTTACTACTACATTATTTAATCTAAATAATATAGTAAGATAAAAAAACATTATAACTAAAGTTACACTTTCCACTGTATGTAAAAAAATTAAAACATAATTATAGCAATCGTATAATATAGAAAATGTGGTCTATATTTAATTAAATGTGCAAATTGGAAATATTTATATAAAACATAAACTGCATTATATTTTATATATGCATGCGTAAATTTTGCGGAAAGTAATTCATAATAAATATGTAATATTTAACATATATATTAAATTTACACTGATTATAATTTGAGAATACGATATACTATTAAATATACACTAATAATATGAAAGTCTTAAAGTAAATATAATATAATGTATAGCTATATTTGTAAAAAACAATATACATATCCATATATTAATGAATGTAAAGAACAAAATATGATGTATATATAAAAAAATACATGTTCATTAATGAAAATTCTTGTATTTTTAAATAAAAAATATCTTCATTTATTAGAAATCATTTTATTATTCATATAAACAATAGTAATATAACAGATCATCGACAATAATAATTTATTTTTCTAACTAAAAGTATATAATAATAGCATTTATAAAATAGCATAATTCTTATGACATTTACATATTATATAAATAATTATAAAAGAAAAAACACTCCTTATTTCAGGAAGCACTTGATAACCAACGAGGATGTGTTCAAACGATATTATATATTTTATATAATCGTATAAATACAAAGAAAAATCTGAAAACTAAAATATTGATAACAAATATAGTATTTCATATCCATAACTGTTATATATAAGAATCAAAGTTAAAGCATGCTAAATGTAAAGAAATTAGCATTCTTTATAAAAACATATATGCTGATTTTCTTTTATAATAATAATAAATAGTTTTCTTTATGATTATTTATGGAATAAAATTCGTTTTATATAACATCTGATATTGATATATATATATAGGAATTATATAAATCAAAAAATATACAAGATATTTACAAAAAAAAATACAATTAACGTAATATAGTCACGCAAAATGCTAATTAAATTTTGAATGTAAAATACGGAATAAATAAATAAAACACATCACATTTAAAAATATATATAGCCAATATGGATAATTTATAAAAATTCAGTAGTTAAGAAAAATTAATACATAAAAACATAAAAGAAATTATAAGGATTGTTATATAAAAGAATTTAACAAATAGAAAAATGATGATATTACTAATAAGGAGATAATAAAGAAAAAAAAAATGGAATTCATATAACTATAAATAAAAAAATCATAATATAAAAAAACCAAAATATTATAGAAAAATAACACTATTTCTTTTATAACACTTCAGATAACTATATTATATATGAAAATGATAATGAATGACTCTAAATAGAATTATTTTATGCTTGTTAATATTTATTTTAAACAGTATAAGCATTTTATAATTAAATTTCTCTATATTACAACGTTAAAAAATTAAATTTCAAATACTTAAAATACATTATATTTTAAAATATTAATTTTGCTAAATAAAATACTTAATTATGTTTATTAGTGTATAAATTTTTCGTATATATATATATATATATATTATAAATTTTTCTTCTTTGTATTTTTATTTGATGTGAATAAATAATATTATTAATGTATTTCCATCTAATATCGTTATCAACAAAACTAATTCAGATAAATATCGCGTAATAATATCACCAATTTTAATCAACAACATATAACTATTTTAGCATGTTCCGCATAAATATAATTATTATAAAATTTATCGATTTTATTATAATCTTTTCAATTAAAAAAAAAATTATTAGAGAGAGAATTATACATGAAATTTATAAGTATTAGAAAAAATATATGTAATAACGCAATATAACTGTTCATCTTATTGTTTTATTATACTTTAACAAAATTAAAATTGATATAAATTTCAATTTTTTTAATTTAATATATATTCAAAAATTATACAAATACGTCCTTATTTTAAATTATTACTGTACTATTACGGTGCTATATCTATTAAATAATGCATTTAATATTTTTTCTAAATGTATAAAGATAATTAATTATTTTTTTTTTTTTTACTTATTTATTCACACACTGTATATAATTCAAATTGTTCGTTTTTATTATTTTCACTATTTATTTATATTGAAAAAAGAAATAATTTTATTTTATCCAGTTAACTATAATAAAAAAATAGTTTGTCACTATAGTTCTTTATTTCAAAAATGGGGAGAAATATTGAGAATTATTTTGTAATAGTTCTATGTATAATACATATATATAGTTTTTTTAAAGTTTAAATTTGTGGCTAAATAGTTTTAGACAAATAATATTGCACTCATGTCAAAGTATCACATTTATACTTTAATAACATATATATATTTTTGAATTAATATATAATTTTTTTCAAATATATATGTATATATAATTACTAAATGATATATAACTTACTAGTGCTCTAGTATAAAACAAATAGAAAAATATATATTAAGGTATTATTTACTGAATAACCAATCGGTCAATTATGTATAGTGAAAATTACATTTATATGCAAGAACATTATCTGTCTATATGCAACATTTTAAAAAAGTAAAAAACAGAGTTTTATAAAAGTATATTGAAATTGATAAGTGCATTATAATCCGTTAATTTGATGATTCATTGTAATAATGCACCTCAATATTAACTGTAATAATGGACTTAGTAAAGAATCTTATATTAATATATGATATTATTGCTTTTTTAAATTGTTATGTTCATACAAATAAAATTAAACTTATCATAACTAAATGTTGCCATAGTGCATGAAACGCATTGCACTACAGTATTATTATTTGAAGCATCTATAAATGTGGCATTAACTTTATAAAATGTTTATTTAAATACTAAAAATATTATAATTATAATTCTTGTTGTACCAATAGTTTATGTCTGGATATCTCGAATGCAAAAAAATATTCACAGAACAAATATTTTAATCGATTATTTGAATTAATGAATCTAAAAATAGAATATCACCCAAAATGCAAACAAATGTACATATGCATTGAATATAATTACAATTTTTTAAAAGTACTTTCGTGAGTACTCCTCAGTTTCTGATATAATGTAGTAAATGTGTCCTAAAATATATTATTATATATATATATAATATAAAACTTTTTTTTTTTTAGAATAATATTGCCGATTTATATAAAAAGTTCAAAAATGAAATAGATTCTTATATAAGATCTGATTCTCCTTTGTGGATGCCTGGATGTAACAATTATAGTAACCAACATATAGATAAATCTAAATATGAAGCTCCTAAGCTTTGCGCAATAGCTGTAAATTTTTTAAAAGAGTTAAAATTAAAATATGATCCTTCACAAGAAGAAGATGGTTGTAAATATTTGTATCATTGGTTAAACACTGAAGCGGTAAAGAATCTAACATCAATTGAAAGTACATTAGAATTGTATAAAGAATTGAATAATATATATAACGAACATAATGACGGCGACAATATGTTTGATAAATATATATATAAAATGAATACACATACATGTAATAAAATTGATAAAATTATTGGATTATACGAATTATTTAATAAATTTGAAAGTCAGCATGAATCAAGATTATCAGAAGTGAACTGCAAGAGCAATTGCTCCGAATTGTTTACTAGTTATGTAAATGAATGTCAAAAGCTATACGACTATGATTTTTGTAATAGATTAAAAATCTTTAGAGAATATCATAACGCCTTCATTCAAAAGATTATACGTTGCGATGGGGAACAGTACATTTTACCCCCTGTGGATAAATTTAACATAGTAGGAATAATTTTAATACCATTTGTTTTAATATTAGTAACATCTTTTATTTTTCCTATTCTATATAAGGTTAATATTTATATAATATAAAAAAATTAACGTTACAATTCAACATTTATGATGAATTTTAATATAAAATTACAACAATAAAAAAGTAGTATTTCCAATATATACTTTTTTATTCATATTAATTTTAGTTTACGCCTGTTGGACCTTGGATTAGACATAAATTTGGCAAGAAAAAAAATATATGGTATAATATAAATGAAGAAACTGATAAATTAAAAAATGCTTACGAGATGGAAGAACAAAATTCGAGTAGGCAAAATTATAATATAGCATATAACTAATCGTGAATTTGGAAAATGTTGTATAATGTAAAAGAAAACACATTGTAGAGAAACCAAATAAAACGGAGAAAAATGTTAAAATAAACATATAAATAAATACTACATACAATAAAGGAAATTAATAAAAGCATATAACACATCTTATGTAACGAAATTAGGATAGATAAAATAAAATTTATTAAAATGAATAAAAAAATATATACACAGAAAATTTCTTTCCGAACTTCGCAGTGTACTATATTAATAATAAAATAACAGAAAAACATAAAATTAGGACAAAAATAATATATTTTAATTTATTATATGTTAAAAATGAAAGATTAAATAATGAAAATTAACAAAAACATTTTTTTTTCGGGAAATATAATATTATAGAAATTAACCACTATATTAAGACAATAATCCTTATAAAAAATTCACAAAGATGATATATTTAAATGGTAATGAAACAGTTAAGGTATTTCGTATTTTCAAAGATATCATATAATATGTAATTAGGATAAAATTATAATACATTTGAAAACGGAAATTAAATTATAAATATATCATTATCACCAACAGAAATATTCTTTTGCAATATAGAAAATATTTAAAGCATTACATAACAGAATTCTAGAATTTTTAAATATACTCCTTTTAAATGGTTAATTATGGAAGAATACAAATGTTTGCACAATATAATGACATATATAACGGAAATTCATATATTTTATGCAGTCATTGTAAGCATTACTTATTCGTGGTTTCACAGTATCACTGAAAAAATAAAAATGAGATTCATCACGTAATAAATCATATTTACAAAATTCATATAATAATATAACCTCCATGTATTAATATATGGTTTATTCATGTTCTTGAAATAGAAATTCAAATAAATAAAAGAGTAAATGACGAACCCTTGTTATGTATAATAAAATACGTTAGGATTATATTATTTATATCTATTTACCGCATTCTGCATGCAATATCTACGGATATATATAAATGATAGCTTTTATTTTTTTCTGTTATAAATAAATTATAAATATCATATGTGTTAATGGATTACAGTAAATATCACTCCAAATTTTATTATATATATATATATATATTCTTATTGTACTAATATTATACAGACGAAATAAATGCTTGAGCTATGGTACTACAAGAAGTGTGAAGTATAAATATAATGTGTATTATAAAAAAATATATACATTAATTCATTAAGCAAAAGAAATTTTTCACTCTGTAATATTATTTGTATATTAAATTTTACAGTCACTTAATATGACAACAATTTTTTTTGTAATTCCGTGTTATATCATTTATATAATATTTCTTTTATTTTTTTTTTTTTATTAACATTAATTCTTACAGAATGATTATAATACAAAAAATATATTCACGTTTGCTATTAAGTTCATAAAACTTTTCTACAGTTATCAAATATATTGATTTATCATAAAAAATTTTAAAATATTATAAAAAAACTCTCAACATATTGAATTATGACATTTAATGAAAGAGAACATAATAATCTCCTTATGTTTTTTAATAAAAGTTCAAAAAGAAAAAAAATATGAATAATTAATAAATTAACGTAGAATAAATTTCAAATAAAAATCAATTAAGAAAACAGTTTTGTTATATTGAAATTATGCATTGAAACATAAAACTATACAATTCTTATATAATATGATAAATTTATAATAATGATAAACAAAATTACATCCTTTAATATATATACATTATCAGGTTATTATTACATCTGCAGATATATTTAAAGCAATACCTATGTTAATTTCACTTCATATATAATAATTATTTTATTAACAAGCATTTAATACATATTTGGTTACCAAAAAAAAAAAAAAACGAAAAATATAAGTTATCTCTTTTTATATTATATATTTAGCAAATATATCAAAAATAAAAGAATTACCAGGTATATATATTAATAAGAATAATACAATAAATTTTCCAATAAAAACAAAATATATTCAAATTTTCATTAAGGTAATTCACATTGTTTAACTATAATAATACTATTATTTTCCACGAAATATATGTTTAATAACATAAGTATTTTTTTATAAAGTTTTATCACTGAGATGGGCAGAAAATATTAGCATTTCTCTATTATTCTTAAAAAAGAACAATATTAAAAAGAAATCTTCTTATTCAATAGATAATAAATTAGATTTACGAAAATAATATAATTTTAAAACATTGTAGTTCTAGGTTTTTGTATCATTTTATACTCAATATATATAAAGGGAACAATTCGAACATATTTTCATAAAACTTTATGTATAGCAACGTATACGTAGAACACTTTTTACACAAATATGCATCTATATTTTTATTATATAAGAATTACATTAATTCATTAAAAATGCTTTTTTCACGTATTTAAGCTCATTATTTTATTTTTTATTAATTTATAGTATAGCATGATGCATATAATTTCGATTATATATATGTTTTACTGTTTTTTCTTAAGTTAAATGTAAGAAACGTATGATTTATACGTATTAAACGGTTACATATACAAAATAGAACATTTAATTATCATTTACATGTATCTTTAATTATGATAATTCACATATTATTTATTATAGTATATATAGTCATACTACACAAAAATGAAGCAGACGAATTTTAAATCTGATTAACGCTATTATAGCTATAACTATTTGTTTTAATTTAAATTTCATTTATAAAACATTTTTACTTACAATATGTTACATATATCAAGGTTATATTTTTAATATTAAAAACAAAATATATGTATATATATATATAAAGAAAAAATCATTACAACGCAATAAATTAGCAGCACGGACATATTCCAAAGAAAAAAGTAACGTGTTTACGGGTGAAAATTTATAACTATAAGATGATGTCACAAACTAAATTAAAATATATGTGATAAATAGATTGAAAAATAATAATTTAAGAGAAAAAACGGGGATATACAACATACTGTCATAGCAATATGCATGGATGAATTAAAAAAAAGTGGATATATTTAATGCCACTACATAAAGGACTATGTTTTGTAAATATGCTTATACCAATTAACAAAAGATTAAGATATAACATAACAATATTCGCTAAATAATAATTTAATAATGATAAATTTGAGAACTAGTAATGAAATTGAAAAATAAAAATTACTTAGAAACATTTAAGCGAATGCATAATCATGTCTTATAGAAATTAACAAATAATATATAGGTTTAATTTATTAAGAAACTAATAATAAAAGGAAAAAATAAATTCAAAAAAATATAGAAAATAAACAATAAATAAATTAAATAAAAAACATATAATCCAATAATAGGAGTTAAAAAATATATATTAACTTATATATCAAAACAAGATGATCTTATGGGTATGATTAATCAAGCAGTCTCTTTTAAGACATTATTACCAAGTTAATGAATATATTGTTAACGTTACATTAAGAAATATCAATGTAATAAAAAGAGAATAAAAATTAAGAATTTTATAAAAAAAAAACACATAGAAATATCCATGATACATATGTGTATGATGGTATTAAAATAACATATTAATTCTAATATTTATATAAAATGAAAAAAAATATATTAAGCCAATATTTATTTTATCTCGATACTTTACACCTGAAAAAGAATATTAAAAAACACTTAATATAACAATATATACTTACGCAGAACCCCCTGTTGTGTTGCAAATTTATGTGCTAAATGAATATATAAAAAAATTATTATTATAAGACTTCAGATGATACATGCAAATATTTTATGAAATTTAAGAAACATATAATAGAAAAACAATGAAATTTAATTTCTTTTGACACTTAGTGTCTATGCTTTTAAAATATTTACAGAATATCACATTGAATATTTTTTCTGCTAGACGAATTCATCACCTTTATACGCTTTATATTAGAAATGTAAAATACGTTTAAGATATTGATAATACTTCTTTATTAATTTTAATATAATAGTGTTTTGAAAAAAATCCTTCACAGCTAGTAATATATTTAGTAATTCCTGTTTTCCAAAAGATCAATTAAATGTAACACTAATATATTTATAATAACATAACATAAAAATATTGTTGTCAGTATGCACCACATATATCATAAATATTATTACACTATTTTACATTAGTTTAAGTAAATTTTTTTTTTTCTCTCTTTTTTTTCTATTTTATTAACATCTAAAATTTTTCTATTATAAAAATGTATAATATATACTTATATATTATTCAATTTTTCATATTGTTGTATTATATAAACATTTTCAATAAAGATAACATATTATTCGTAATTATATATAATAATACACATTTCAATTCACATTGTACTGCTTATTATTTATCTTGCATACGTATATATAAGTTTTTTTCTTTATTGAAATCAAATTATATAAACTAACTACGAGAAGATGGAGAAAGTATGATTTAAAATTTGTCTTCAAAATACATTTTATAATAATACAAATATTCATGCCACAAAAAATAATAACTACTGAAAGAACTAAGAGTAGATATATCTTATTCAAATGCCTATATGAGAAAAAAGAATCCTGTTTTCTACAAATATTTCTATGTATTTACTACATGCATAATACTTTTGTAGTTATTATATATTTTTTATATGGTATTCCAAAATCATGTAAAATGAAATAATTTTCATGCTCAGCTTTAAAAGAAATATCATGAAGTTATATATAATCATTATACGTTAATGATAAAAATATTTTGTTATATTTATTTTACGCGTTCATTTAATTTCAAAATGTATTTCTTTTTATATTAAAATGTATCAATTTAAAGATGTATTAAAAAAAAATTATATTTTATATAGAAATTAAAACGTAGTTATGCTCATATTGATATACTTTAAGCATAAATAAATACCCTTCTTCTTATATATATATATATATATATTTTATTTATTACCAATTTTTCCATTTAATAAATGTATTTATTAAATATAAGGTATAAAAAAATTAAATATATATGTATACCCTTTACTTTTAATATTTTGTCTTTTATAAGTATGTTTAATTCTTATTTTTTGTTTCTTAGCTATGTGTGCATAATTCAAAAAACATGTTTTCTCTTTTTTATGCAAAAAAAAATTATTTCTATTAACATTTATACGTATAAACATTATAAGCAGAGGTAAAATGTAAATCTAATCACATTCCAGATTTAAATATTAGATTTTCTCTATCTTTATTGTGTGTGTTACATAGTTATTAAGATTTTAATATGAATATATGCATAATTGATAATATTTACTCTAAATTATTCTTACAAGTGAAGTAATAATTTATTTTTATTAAAATAATATTGCCTCTTTTGCGTTAAATATTTTTTTCCTTTTATATTATGTATACTATTCACATAATTATATAAATTCTTTAACACTCTAATTTTATTTGAATTCAAAAACGTACATTTTAAAAATGTATTATTCTACTTATTAGAATAGTGTGCAAAAAAAACCTATTCATTTATTCCTGCACATTCTAAAGCTTCTGCCACAGAAACAATGCTTCTAAGAATTATAAGTAATGAAACATTAAATATAAAAGCACTTGTATTATAAAAGTATACAATATCTCCATTTTTTTTAAGATAATTCCTGTGCAATCTAACCCGACAGTTTTTTTTGTATTTTACGTTTTAATTTACTCTGAAGAATTATTATATGTTAAGTTTACACTTGATATGCTATTTTGCATAAGGAGTAACCAAAAATTAAAAAGAAAACAAATATTTATGTATTTTTATTATTTACTTTTTCTGTAGAATCTATTCATAAATTCTTCAAAAAATTATTCTCAGAAAAATTCTATGACACAATAAACAACGAATCTTCAGAACTATCTAAATAGGATAATAAATGCAATGAAATATATGTTCGTAGTAAGAAAAAAGATGTGAAAATAATTTGTAAAAAATTTCTAAGATTTTTATAAACTTCTAAATTATAGAATGATGGAAATTCTAAATACGATGTTTCGCTAATTTTGAATTATTGGATATATGATGAATTAGCTGGTATTTATTATTCTAACAAGTTTGAAGAGATTAGCATTAGTTTTAGTAGTTTCCAACATTTATGGGGTCGTTTTACGTACAACCCAATAAATGAATCATACCATCAAAAATGTAAACCTGATTTAAGTATTATTAATCACAATAATTGGAACAAAAGAAAGGAATTGTATTATTATTATGTTGATTATCAAACATTTTATGGAATAGCTAGCACCATTTTGTCAAAATGTTAAGAATATTACGAAGGAACTGAAAAAAAATTCCACAATGTAAGTACTTTGAAAAATAATGCACTTCTGAGACAGATGATAGTCCAGAATTTTATAAGAATTACGAATATTATAATCCTAATAAAGTACTACATAAGTTACTATGCCGCGATGACATGGTAGCTAAAACAGCTACTTTCTTATCCGATGAAAAACCTCGTGCTGTGCAACATACTTTACGAGAACGACAAAAATCTGGAGCTCATGCACATGGTCCTGGGGTACGAGATATTGCAGAGAGAACTCATAGAGCAGAATAAAAACCCGAAATTTTCCATATTGGAACAAAATTTGATCATTCAGTTCCTTCTGCTACACCAGTGTTGTTAACCACTTCTCTTTTATATAAAGTACATTTTTTATTAGCATATATCAACACAACACGAACTTTTAACTTATATTACATGTAAAAAAATTATAAATTATTATGTTATATACGTTCCATTTTTTTTTTATATATATACTAGAATACACACATAGGTTTCTGGAATGTCAAGCTCGGTGGGAAAAACTAAAATAATATAAGTAATAAGGAAGGAAAGGGAACTAAAGAACACTTTGAGGATACTAAAAACAATATATTATATCAATCTATGTAAATTTTACTATTTTAATATAACAAATATCATTAGTATTGATAAAGTAACTAATGCTAAGGAGAACATATTTTTTGTGAATATGTGATTATTCTGCAACAAAAGGAAAAAAAATAGAAAAAAAAAAAATGTTTGTAGATAAAGATATTAAAATAATAATAATATAAAGTTAACACCAAAAATTATCCAATTTAAAAAAATTAAAATTATTCATATAACATATTTTGTATTATTATGGATATACAAATTTTTATCAACATTTAGTATAGTAATGAATTTCATTATTTTCCTGTGTTTTATTAGATTACTATATCGAATTAAGGTACATTTTTTAATTTAAGTATAAACATATAATTATTTTCAATACATATTCAAGTGTATGTGTCACAATTTTTTTTTTTTTTTTATACATCAACATATATCTTTACATTTACATAGTGTAATTACCGTAATATGATAAATCTTATCAAAATATACAAATCTATGGTTTTATATACAAAATGAAAAACATTTATCTAATAATAGACCAAAAAAAAATTAATAACTAATGTTAATTATTAATACTCCTTACATATGTATGCTTTAACGACGAATAATACATATAATGTAAAAATACATAATTATTTAAAATAAGTGTTATAAATGAAATACTAAAAAAAAGGGTAATGGAGACGTAAAAAAAAAAAAAATAAATAAATCATTAAATTTTTCATTTTTAATATTCCTTTTTTTTTAAAAATAAAAAACAGATAAAGAAATACATAAAACAACAATAACTATTTTATTATTTTTCTTCTACGCTAAGTATTTTAAGTAATATTAAAAGTAAAGGAGGAAAACAAAAAGTATTATTTATATTTTATAAGATCATATATTACTTCGTAAAATATTCTGCTGATTATTAACTTGTAATAATATCATTAATAATATACAAAAATGTGGATATTTTTCTCATAAAGCAGAGTAGATGAACCAGAATATAACGAAAAAAAAATTAAAAAGCACAGATCTTATATAGCTTAAGAATAATTAATGAATACTACGTCTGATTTGCTACATATTTTTACATATATCTCTTAATTATAAACCAAGTAAGAAATTCAAATTAAATTTATATTTAGTAAATATAATATCTCTTAACGTAAATAAAAGCAGATGAATCTCATAAAAAATAATATGTCAAGCGTTACAAGTGTTCTACTTTTACCGAGAATATTTAATTACACTTTTTCTCATATATTACATTCACGTTCACTGTGATATAGCAACATACAAAGTAATCCTCATATAATAACTCTATACCAAAGGATGCAAACAATTTTATATGATAATAAAATTATTTTTAATAGTTAAAGCATATTTTTGTTAATATTTACATATATATATGTATAAATGTTACAACTTTAATTTATATAAATATAAAATATCTTATATAATAACATTTAAGGTTATATATTATATACATGTTACATGAAAATACATCATCATAATAAGCATATATATTTTTTTGTAAAAATTCACGTATATGATTAATGAATTAAATATTTTTTGCGGAAAATATAATAATAATATTATTTTTTCCGTTATATATTACGTATGCACTAAAATTAAAGGGAAAACTTTCGTAAAAAAAAATCTTTTTAAGTATATATGCGTATGCACACTACATTAAATTATTTCTTTGAATATATCTTGGTATTCGCATACATGTATTTCAAAAAATATATATTTGGTCATTTCATGTTTCTTTTTCTTTATTTAATTAATTATACAGTTAGCACACTTTACAATTTATTTATACGTAATTAATGTATTTTTTATTTCTTAGGCTCTTATTTTGTGTCACGAATTATATTTCAGTTAAAAAGAGCATTATATATGCTAATAAAAAAAATTAATCATAATAATTACAAGGAACAATTTAAATTTATATTATTATAAAAAAAAAGAATTTCTTTTTAAAATAATTTCTGCAGTTTTGAAAATGTAAAAGTCCTTTTTTACTTTATTTTTAGAACAATAATTTTTCACTTTTAATTTTTAATTGTCGATTTAAACGACAGTCATATATAATAACATAAATTCTTCAATAATTTATTAAAATAGTATATATAGTTTTATTTAAAAATAATAGAATAAACATACTAAAATGTAAAATTATAAAATTGGGCTTATATTTTTTTAATAAGAGAATATGCTGTTAAAAATATATACATCTTTACGAAGATTATGTACTTGTTATATATATTTTTATCAAAGATATATTTATTTTATACAAATAATAAATATTGTGTATAAAATTTTACTTGTTAACTATATTTGAAAAATAAGTAATCAACATGTATATTAACATTGTTAAAATATTAAATAAAATGTTATTCAGTATATACTCCTAATCCTACTTATTTATAATGATATAAAATTAAATTTCCCTTAGATGACAACAAGTAATATTTTCATGAAATATAAAAGAATTAAGAAAATAAGAAATTCTGTGATATATTTTTAAAATTATATTCCCTTATATTTATTATAGTCTAAATTTAATTGTCCCATATTTTTAGGATAGAGTTACATATTATGAAGAAAATGTCATTCCTTTTTAGCAGTTGCATATAAGAATATTCTCAATTATATACCTTGAGAATATATAACAACATGAAATATTTAAATACACTTAAAATGATGGTATAATATAAGCAATATATGTCATTTTTGCTTATCCTACATAAGAAAACATTTAAATAAAAAATTAAACAAAAAAAAACCCTAATTACAATATAGCACGAATATAAATATATACTAAAATATGTTTCAGGTAAAACAAAATCAAATACAAAAATAGAAACTACTTATATAATGATGAATTAACATGCTTTGATATTATTTTAACAATCCAAAATTCATTTTTTATTATTTTACAAAACAGTTATTGTTAATAATTAAATTTAGGAATTCACGAATTCCTTTTTTACAAATGGGTTTCTACTTATAGATTAATATAACGAATAAAATATTCGTAATATACCGAATTTTGCAACATTTCTAATAATAATGTTAATGATTTACACTGAGCATCCTTAAACTTATTCTATTTAAATATTCTGTTAACTATATTTTAATACTATATATTTTTTTATAATATGTTATCATATTCTTTATTATTATTTATAAGTTTCTATGTATAATACATAATATTTCTTATGAGAATAATTTTTTTTATTATTAATCATTTTTACATTTTATAAATTCTATAGAAAAATATAAATATTTTTGTTTTTTTATTATCTATATAATAGTATATATAACATTATTAATATTAACTCTAATATGTTCTTTTATTTGAAGAAATAATAATCAAAAAATTTTTTTTTAAAAGAGCCATTCTGATTTAGTTTATATTTTTATTTAAAATTTTTTTTATTATATAGTTCTACTAAATAGTATTTATGTTATTCCATGAAGATATTATAAAAACGAACTCGCAATATATGTTGTCAAGACATGTATCATATACTACTGTTAAATTATATATTTATTAGTGGAATATTATAAAATTAAGTATTCTTGTTTCAGTATTCATAGCATGGCTTATAGTTTAATTTTAATATGCATGCTAAAAAAGTATTTTTTTTGTTATACTTCCATATTATATTGGGACGAATTTTAAGTAAAGAACATATTGTTTTTTACATTAGCTAATTACCATATAAACGATTATGTAAAAACATGATATATATAAATATATGATTGCAAGGGAAAAAGGAAATTAATAATAAGTAATTACAAAATATATAAAATATACGCATGTATAGATTCTAAATAATAGTGTTTTTTGGTTTTTTATATTAAGATATACTATCATAAATTATATTCTACATTACGTAACACAAATAATACATTTTATATGAATGTCCTATTGAAGTAAAAGTATATATATTTATATTTTTAATATTATTTTGTTAATATATAATAATACCTTAAATTTCGCAGTTTTACCTAAGTGATTCACATAATAACACAATCCGTGAACTTTATATAATATGTATATATATATTAATTACATAAAAACAATCTATTTCTGTCATTAGATGACAAATTAACTGTAAATATACTCATATATTACAATAATGAAACCGTTCACGCACAATTGTAATGAAGTTGAGAAGGCTTCAAACAGAAAGACTGTTAATATATATATACGCTACAAAACTCCCATTCTTGAGGGTGCTATTAAGATAATTAACGAATTTTTAAAACATAATAATGATGGCGTCCATTATAAGAATTTATGTGAAGAATTGCAAAAATATGCTAAAGTACAAAAACAATGTTTTAGGCAAGAAATAACAAAGCAAAAGAAAAATTTCACTACAAAAGAATGGAAAACAATATTAGATGCCTTACTTGACACATTTACATACCGAAAAATTAATAGATTATGTTATTTGGAAAATGATAAAGAGATAAGTAAAAAAAAAGGAATCCTAAATATACATAATGCATTCAGAAACTTTTGTATTGAAAAAAAAAAACTTTATGAAAATACAATTAACATGGATTTCTTACAATGCTATGAATATATGACGTGGCTTAATGAAAAAAAAAAGGAATTACAGGCGCTTGATCCCAATTACTCAAACATGAAGGAATATGAAGAATATTTTAATATTCGTTCTAATTGTAATTATCCTTGGCTACTTAAGGAAAGCGCTGGTATTACATGTCAAAAGACAACTAGATCAAGAGAAGGTGAAAAAAATGGAAAAGGGACAACATTAGATGATACTCATCCAAATATCCCCGTTGTAACCCAAGTTAATTCTTCAGATGGAAAAAAGGACACACCTTTAGCAACACAACCTCCTTCTAAAGGAGATGATCATCAAGATAGTGCTAAAACTTCTGATACTGTACATGAAAAAATACCTAATAAAACTGCTTCTGCTGCTGAACCTAATAATGCTAAAGTTAATATAGTACTGAGAGTTCCTGGAATAACGATGGATGGCACTCCTCTCCCCGAACTTACACCTGTTTTTCCTCCTATTCCTGATTATAAAGATCCAAAATATAATGATATTATTAATTCTCTTCGCAATAATCTTGATGGACAGAAAATTCCTCGTCATGTTCCTAATCCAGTTAATCAAAATCTTGTAAAATTTTCGAAGGATAATATAAATTATATAGATGGTCATCCAATTGAGCCTACCATAACAAAATCAAACAATATTATTTATCCAGAAAATCTCCATCCACAGTCTTTTCAAGAATTACGCCCATTTCAAAAATTTATTACACATCTTTTCGGCAAAAAACGAGACATTCCACATATTATATATTCACAGCAACTTCCACCGATGATTCCTCGTACAACAATTTATTCCCCTGCACCTAAATCTATGAAAATTCATGCCGCCTCCTTTCCATCGGAACTTCGTTTTTTGCCTAGAATTACTGCAGGTAAAATTAATATTTATAAATGCACTTATAAATCAGTTAAATTAAAATATAATATATATATTTTTTAGGAAGAAATACAGATACCAAGGTAAAGGAAGTGGTTGAATTAGAACCAGCAAAACCTGGTCCATCACACTTCAGATCTCTGTCTATGATATATGTGCTACGATTTTTAATACTTTTTACAATTGTTTCAATGCTTTTTTTCCTTTTAAAAGTAAAATAAACCTACCTATTAAATGTAATATTCGTATTATAGTAAATAATATAGTTTTGATTAAAACATCATTTTGTAATACTTCTTTTTTATACATTAGTACACACCCATCGGATTACTGTTTAGTAAAAAAAAAAAAAGGAAAAAAAGACTAAAACGTCATTTAAAATTTAAAAAAATAGAGAAAGAATCTCAACATTTTGACGAGATAGATAATTATTCAATAAACGATATTCGTGCTGCAAATAAAAAATGCGAAGAAAATATATGCAAACATATTAAAATGGAAAAAGTTATCATAAATGAAGATACAAATTTACTAAAAAGAAAAAAGAAGAAAGGAAAAATTCATATAGATATACACATGGAACTATTGAATGAATATAAAAATGATGAATGGGAATTGAACAAAAATGATTTTCTAAATATATGCTTGGAAGAACTCATTAGAAAACTAAATATAATGCAAAATAATTCGGAAAACGATGAGGTCATAATAAAAAATATACCAATTAAAAGTACAAAAGAAGAAAAAATTGTTCTCTGGAATAAATGGGCAGAAAAATATAAGCCTATTTGGGAAAATTTAAAAAGAGAAAATGCTTTTAAAGTTTTACAGTATAAATGGAAAGAAGAAGAAAAAGCTTATTTAGAAAATATAGGACATTCGGGAAATGATGTTATGAATGAAAAGCAGCCAATTCCATTAATAGAAATAAAAAAGGATATATGGAGAAAGTGGATAACGAAGAAAGCTACACTTATTGAGCAATATAAAGAAGAGCAGTGGATTAAGTCTCTATTAGAAGAAATCGAGAAAATATCGGATGAATATAAACAGGAAGAAGCAAACGATGACATCTTCCTGGTCAACATAGGAGAATTAGAACATAAGGAAAATAACGAAGAATTATACAAACATTATAAACACATATTCCTAATAAAAGTCATTACACAAATTCTTATGATGGTTATAGAAGAATGTATAAAAGAGGACAATCCTAAAAAAACGGAATTAGTGCTAGATAATCTTATAGGTAAAATGAATAAAGAAAAACATAAAAATATAAAATCAGAACATGTAGAAAATATATCTGAAGAAAACAAGAATCATTTGGAATGGAACAAAATTATAGAACAAGACACACATACAGACCAAGAAAGTTTAAAATAGTTAATAGAAGGTTATACAATAAAATAATATATTGATATTAATCCTACAAATGATGAAGCTAAATCTGATAAATCGATGGAAAAGACATACAAAAACTTTTTATCCATACATAAAGATATATCAAAAAATAACTGTGATTGCGTTCAAACAAAATCATTAGTTGTTGACAGTGAAAAGAATTTATAAACATTTTAATTTATTGATGAAAATATGCATATAAAAGATTACAAATGAAATGTTCTACAACTTAAATAAAATTTAAGAATTACACACGGAATATAATACTATTCAGTATTACATTATTTTATACAATTTTTATCTAAGCATGTGCTGTAAAATTAAATAAATATGTTACAGAATAAAATAAAAATTTTATATTATACATAAATATATATTATACTTTTATTCCGTAATTATATTTATCCATTTTTTCGTTTTCACTAAATATATGCCAATAAGTTTTCTTATAAAGGAGTTTGACTTATTATAAATGCCATTCCTCTATTATAATTAAAATTGTAATACACCATCTATTAGAGAGAAATTATAGAGTACATTTAGTATTACATATGATTTTTGAAAAATAGGTCTTTCTAAATGTTAAAATATTAAAAAAAAATTTCCTATATATATAAGGGAAACAATATCAAAGTAAAAATTCTTTTTAAACTAAGAATTTTTTATTATAAAACAAAAGAAAAATTTTACGAAAAAAAATTATATATTTTTTATATTTCTATTACTCAGAAAATAATTTAAAAGTAACTAATTTGAAGCAGTTCATTATTGGTATCCATTCCAATCTATAGATCAAACCGCTTTAATTTCCTTATGTAATGTGTGTGTTTGTTGTAATATAGTATTCATAACGTTACATTTTATTAAAACAATATATACAAAAGTATAATTTGTTTTATACTTTTAAAAGAGCAATATATTTTAAATAAAGTAGAAATTCATCATCTTAAAAGATTTTTAGTATACGAGAAATAATTTTTAACTTTTCTCCAATAAAAAGGTAATTCCCGATAAAATGTAAAAAATATTCCTTAACATTTATATATCCTGAAACAAGAAGATGTATGAATGCCCTTTTTATTTTCTTCATATAATATAAATATAAAAAAAAGTAACATCCCCATAATACGTCTTGGTACTATTATTATTGTATATTTAACATTTTCTCATTTTAAAATAATTACACAGAATATATTAAAATTATTAAGAAGAAAGCGAATAAAAATATAACTATACTAATATCCGTATATATGTTCATACAGTGCTCAGAATAAATATATTTGTAACCTTAAAAGTCATACACGCCATAAGATATCGTTAACGTATTTTAGTTATTTTCCCCCATGTAATATCTAAATGAACATAATAAAATAATGTCACTAAATATCTATTTAAAAATATTATTATTAAATAATATAAGAATATTGCATAATTCGTAAATTACATCATCTAAAGCGTTTATACTTAATATTTTGAGAAATATCCTTTAAAAAAAATAATACTAAAATACATGAACACATTTATCAGGTCAATATATAAAAAATGATATCTATTAGTAAATCCTTCTAGTGTTAATGTGAAACTCAAAATAGTAAAATAATTTTCATAATGTAAAATTCAGTTATGGACAAATTAAAATAGATATCTTACAGATATAATAATAATCAAGATATAGTTCACTAAAATAAGTAATTAAAGTTAACATAAATGTATAGCTAATATATTATTAATAATGTATTTCTATCACATTAAATTTATATAATATTAATGAAGAATGTAAGATGTCCTATTTTATAAAATATAAAATAGATAATAAATACATAATAAAGAACATTAACATTTATATTCGTATATATAATAGTATTTAATAAGGTTGAAAAAAAATAATTTTAATATGCACTATACAAAAGTATAAGTATTACAACAAACAAAAAATTATATGTAATTATTTTTATATGTATATTCCTTTATCATATAAAAAAATGTTCTAAACATTAAATAAAAGTAGAGAAATTAAAATATTTTTCCTTTTTTAACACTTCATGCGCTCTACTCCCACGAATATAAATAAAAAATATATAACTTAAAAAAAATTAAATAATATATGTACTCAAAAGTTAAATTTAACAAATATTTTATATGAACTTTACCTACTCTTCCAATAAATTTCATAAGAATTATTTCAATTATAATATTTGTATTCATTTAACCCCTTATTAAAATAATATAAATTAACAATTAATATACAATATAGTATATTTACATACATAAAAATATATATATAATAATAGTGTAAAATATATTAAAATAATTCGATTATATATATTTTCAAAATGAACATTTCTTAGTATAAAATAGGGAGATACTTCTTACATATGATAAACATGATAGAAATTCCTTATACATATAGCCTTGATAATATAAAAGAAAAAAATATAATATTTTTATGTTTTAATTAAAATAATTTACCCTTATTTCTAATTATAATAATAATACGATTAAATGTTTTATTAAAAAGAATACAGGGAAAATTTATCTAATATAGTTAAAGATAACACATTTAACCCTAGTGCTCATTATACTAATATTAATATCTCTTAATTACCTAAGTAAAAATAGATTATACTTATGCATTCTAATATATCACTGCTATAATAATAAGATTAAAACTATTTTAAAAACTCACTGAAACAATTAATTGATAGTAAATTATTGTAACTTATGGTAAATAAGGGATAAAAATATATATATATAATATTAGAATATTCATTATTTATATTAAACGTATTTTTTTTTTCTAAAAAAAAATTTTACGAATGATATAATATGTTCATATATAATATATTAACAAAATATTATACTTTCTTTATCTTTTTACACCTACAGACTATTTTCAAAATATACTCAAATTAACATAAACAATATTAAACATATAAAAATATTGTAATTTTATTTTATTCTATTTATAATTTATATTATAGCATTGTCTCTTCCATTTTAATAGAATATGTTATAAATTTTTCCAAATTATTAATTGCTATTTTTTTAATTTTTTAATTTAAACAATTTTATATAGCATAATTATTGTGAAAAACAAATGAGATAATTAATGATTCAAAAGTCGTGTATAATTGTATAGTATCATAACACTATATTTTTTAAATATTTTGTTATATACCTGTAACAAATTGAATGTTACAAATATATTTTTTCATATAAAACAATATTTAACAATATATGGAATACGGTAACTTTCCAATTATACACACAATTTTTATTGTGCTACAATTAATCGGGCATATCAATAAATTTCACTATAACTATTAAAAAATTTTAATATTTATTTTTTTTTTATTTAAATTTATTTATTTATAGATATATATAATGCAACTTTTTATGATCTATAGAAATTATTTATATAAGAGATATCATATTTGTACATTACATGAATTTAAATTTGATACAAACAAATAATGAAATATTAAGTTTCAAGCATATACCAATGGAGAAAATTAAATGGCACTATTTTGATCATATAAAGTTAATATTATTTATTAAAAAAAATGGATTATCATAATTTTTTGATGAAAATAATTTATTATGTAATAAACATCCCTCTTCAATAGAAAATTTTTTTAGATTTCATCTTAAATTTTAACCATATACAAAAAGTTAAATCTCAAAACGAACATAAATATTATGATACCTGATTTAAATCAAAAAAATAAATTTCTAAACAGTAATTTAAAAATATGAGATAAAATAAATGCGCGTACAAGTATAATTTTACATTTTTCATAAGTAATAATATATATTAATACATTATCTTACAAATAATAGGATTACATTTCAGTAATCCTATCTGAATGAAATATTACACATAAAAAGCTATATTAATATTTAATTGGCCATACCTAAAATAATAATAATATCTTAAAATATTTCTATGAGTTAAAATATAACAAAAAGAAATTTTTAATATATATTATTATTATTGAATTCCATTATGATATTTCCATATTGTGTATATTACTCATTAAAGGTGTTTATATAAATTGCTAACAATAATGCTGACCTATAATGAATTTAAAATAAAATTAACGAAGATTAAAATAGTTTTAAAACGTCAATTGTATTTTATAAATAAAATTATTAATATAAAATAAATCAATATATTTAACATTTATATATTTCTCATGAAAATAATTACTATATAATATATTCAATTGTTCAACTTAATTTACTTATATCCACATATAATGGATTTTGCAGAAGCCGAAAAATATATAAATGCTAACTTTTTATAATAAACATTTTATATTATATCATTAGAATATTTCTGTTTTTTAATAACAAAATTAAAAATTCATACAATTAAATATGGTTATATTTATTTGTATATCATAATTTTATATTTTTTTTTTTTAGTATAACTTTCACAATAAATTTTGAACAATCAATAATGAGTTTGATAAGTATGTAAGAGATAATAGTGCTCACTATTTTAATTATTTATGTTAACATATTACCAAATATTTATCAGAAGAAAAGAAATATTATGAAAATACGTGCTTATATATTTTATATTATTTAAAGTATATGATAAAGTTTTATTCTTCATATCAAAAACATGAGTAATGTATGTTCTTGAACTATTTCATAAATAATTCTCTGCAGGTAATAAAAAATAATAAGCATAATGCTACATAATTTTATGCTAACATAAAGGAAAATTGTAAGGATAATTTCACACACATGAATACATGCAGGCATGAAATCAATGATATTCATCCATTTGTTCTTTATACTATTTAAAATATATTTAATTTTTATGTTAATTTTCACAAACATAGAAGTAGTCCTATTCCTGACGGCTTAAGCCATTTCCATTATGCAAATAAATTTGTTAGTATATGCAACAATTTCAAGCATTCCTGCAGTACACATTATAAGAGTTCTTTTTACCAGAAAATAATAAATATTAAGGATGAATATAATGAATATACAGAATCTGATAATAAATGTCCAAATATTAAAAAAGATTTACAAAACCCGGAGAAAAATCCCCTGGTAATATACTACCAATAAGAGGAACATACGGAAATTCATTAAAAGAACATCACATTCCAGGCAGTGGTTACTCTCTCACATTGAAGCCTAAGGGAAGTAACATTTCTATACTTGTTATATTATTATTAACACCTTTTCTTTTACTTATTTTGTATAAGGTATAAAAAAGTTATATTTTAAAATATAAAAAATGTATAATAATTGTTTATATGTTATTATATTAAAATATTAATGTAACAAAATAATTATATTTTTAAAATTTTAATGCTTTTAGTTTTAATAGTTTATTCCATTTGGCCCCTGCTTACGCCTTCGATCAAATAAGTATATAGGAATGTCGAGGATCACGGATGAAGAAAAAGAAATACCAATATCACACAACATTCCATACAATGAAACAGCAACTGACCACTGTGAATATCATGGAACTTATAGTTCCTTAGATCAATAATAATTTGAATATAATGCTCAAGGATAATCTCCACTGAAGTTTTATATAAAGTGATATAAAAAAATTAATTCATTTTTATTTCATTTAAAAAGATATGATATAAATAAAAATATTATATAAATAGTATAATTTATATATCGTGCAATTTCAAAACTAATACATCCTATCGTATCATAAAGGAAAAATGAAAATATAAATTACTTACATTAATAATATGGATTTAGTGTATACACGAAGAAAATTATAAATATATATTTAGAATTACATACAGATAAATGCACATTTCAAAAAATAGAATATGAATAAAACATACTGTTGATTTATTCCATATACCATTTCTTAAATATCGTGATAAATGAATACAAAATATGATATGACGTTTATTCTAAATTAAACATATAATTAGCAATATAATATTAAGTAATATTCAGCTAAAATATATGGACCTTATAAAAAATGCTTGCAATACACATACAAATAATACAACAGTATAAAATATACATTACAGTTAAAATATATATATTATCATTTAAAATTTAATCGAATTATATAAAATGCATTGTAATATATATTATACAAAAATAATTATGTACACATCATTATAATTATGTATCATTCAATTTAAAATTATATCATAAAACACATGGAAAAATTTTCAATCACATTGTTGTAAGATAAATAACCATAATGCGCATGTTACAACATTCTAATTAATTGTTTTAGTAATTAATATTCTTCATAATTTTTTTTCGTCACCACAATTTCTATGTTAATTTATAACAGGACATATACGCTATATAGATTTAATTTCTATCTACAGAACATTGTAAATAATAAAAATGAAAAAATATAAATATAGAAAAATAAAAATTACATTAATATTCAGTTAACGTTAAAGATAAATTTTGATAGAATGCGTTACAATAATCCAATAAACTCTCAATAAAATAATACTATATTAATGTGCAAATCGAAAATGTAATATATTTTCTAGATTTTCTTATTGCTTATCATTAGAAAAAAAACGTAAAAACAAATATAACATCCATATGAATAGCATGATATGTTCAAACGTAGTATCATATCATTAAATTCCTGTATATTTATATGATATAATGTTTTGTTTTATAAAAAACTTAGTCTATTAGAACCTTTATTTTTTAATAATTATTAAAATTTTATTACTTTTAATATTTTAAAATAATTTCTTCCAATTTTACTCCTTTCTTTTCTTAACTTTTATGTAAAGAAAAACGTTTTAATAGAAAAATTATATTCGAATAGCTAAAGTAGTAGTATATGTAATAATTATATTAGTACAATTTTACATTTATTCTCATAAATACTTTAGGAATTAATGCTACTAATTTAAATATAAATATAATATTCCAAAAATATACAAGTTAATTAATACTGTAACTATATATTTTTTATAGTTTAAGATAAAGAAAACATAACGTATACATATGTAAATATAAAGAAAAATCCTGTATTTATATAAAATGCTTATGAACGTGTACGTCGTTTGAGTATCTATTATACATTAGATAATTTAATAATATGTTAGAAGAACTATTACAGTGATATTTTAACATTATTAATATTTGTAATGTTTGCCTTTTTTACATAAAAGGAAATACTTATTATAGAAAAATATATTATTTTATAATTCAGATTAAACAATTGGATAAACTAAAAAGAAAAATATTATATATTGATAGGCTCCCTAATAACATTTTTATTGTATGTTGTTAAATTACACATGTATTTTTTATAAAAACTGATTTAGATATAACGAAGCTCGTACTACTTTCCAGGATAATTAATATTTTCATGCATATCATCATTAAACCAATAAATTAAGAAAAAAAGATAGATGACATATATATTGGCACCAAGTTTTATTAACTTACTGTAATCCGTAGTATAGTATGTACAATTTATAATTAATATGCTAAAATAAACTATTTTATAATCATAATTAAAATATGATCTAATTATTTGTATATATTCAATTATTTATACTGGAAAATATATTCGGTTTTTGTTTTTTCTTAGGGATCATAACATTAATATGTTATTATAATAACATCATGTTTAATACAAAGATAAAATATTTTTTATCGATTTCTTATAATTTTTCTAAACATATATTTTAACGAATAAACTACAGTGTTCTTTATAATATTATATGATAACATTGCTATAATGTATAGAAGTATTATCGTAAGCCATTTATTTTTTTACAACAAACAAATTTTCTCAGTTATTAGTAAAATTTATATGACTATAAAAATAAAATAATGTTCATAAAATGTAAATAATTCATGCTTTTATTTTCATATAAATATGAATGACAATTAGTAATTCAATAATAAAGATAATAAGTATTACATAAAAGAGAGTTAAAGTTCATGAAATATTATTAGTGTTAATGTTAGTAAATAACTTTCTATATGTAACTTTCATCAAAATTTGTATTACATATTTAGATATGATTCTATGTTATATTATTATAAAAGAAGAATAACTATGTTCTCTAATGAGTTTTTATAAATTCATTACGAGTTAATATAAATTCTAATTCAAGACTCTTTGAAGAAAATAAAAGCACCGTAAAAAATTTATTGGGCTATATACATTTTTACCTTTTCTGAAGAATTATTAACGGAAAATATGTAATTTATTTTTTTCATTAATTTTATAAAAGAATATGCAGTACTGCTAAAAAGTGAAATATATGTTATTAACTAATAAAATAAGCATATAATAATGAGAACATTACGTTAATATTTATTATCAATATAATAAAATACTAAATAGAAAAAAAAACAGTAACTAATTAAAAAAATAAAATAAAATAACAAAAACATATTATGTGGTGTTATTTGATAAAATTATATAATAAAATTAAACATAATTAAACATAAAAGATTACTTGAGACATTTGTTATAATTGTTAGAATTACGAAAAATCTGAATATAATAATCGTGATGTTAAAAATGGAACAAATGCAAGTAAACAATTAGGCATGTAAAAATAGGAAAATTTTCATATCCTTATATATATATATACTCTATCCTTTTTCTCATATACAGTTAATGTTATCATGCGTTTATTGGTAAAAAAAAAAAAAAATTCTTATAATTTACAATTAAAAAAAAAACATACATATATCAAACGTAATCGTAATTTAATAAAGATCATTATCCTTAATTTCTCTCATCTCTATTTATTTATCCTATTACTAAACATATATTTAGAACATAAATCCATAATAACATTATGTGGCATACACGATATTCAGAATACTTTACTATGGTTTTAAAGATTATATGTATAAAGAAAATATTATTTTCAATTTTGAAAAATTTAATATTCGAAATGTAATCATATCATATAGAACAATTGTTAGGAAATAGAAGAGTTCTAGTTTATTACCAGTGGAATAAATAAATTGCAAAAAGTTATTATTCTTTGATTTATATCTACTTTATTTTGAAAAAATATTATAAATGTATTTCTAAACTTAATTATATTACATAAATTTCTTTTAAAACATTGATATTTAATGTTCATCAATCATATATATGTTGAAACTACCAAATTTTATCAGAAAATTTTGTTTTTTACCATATACGCATAATTTATTTTCACTTATGTTGTAAATTTATTTCATTAATTATATATTATATTATGTAAATTTTTTTCTTATATATGTGAAAATATACAAAAAATTTAATAATATATATATGTTACTCCTGCGTACTCTTGACCTTGAATGTATAAAATGATATATTAATTCCGAAATTAAATTGATATATATATATATATATGACTAATACTTTTTTTTTTAAATATAACTAAGTTGTTGAATATAATTAAAATTTTGAAATTGAATTACTCTAATGATGAGTTATATGGAATAAATAATAGAAGATTGTGTGTTAAGGGAATATATACACTTTTCAGCCAATTTCATGCATTTCTCATTTTTATAGCAGTATTTATAATAATTATATATAAACTACTGTAGAAAAAATAGACATAATGATATGTTATAATAAGGATTTAATAATAACATTATTTTAGGGTAGACTTAAATTTAAAGGAATCGAATTAAGAAAAAAATATATAAATTATATAATTATTTAATTATATATACACCTAAGAAATGTTATAAATGGTAATAAGAAATCGTAGTTAAATATTTCAATAGAAATTACAGTTAAAAGATATCTCAGTTAAGAAAAATGTGTTTTATTTATATTATATTAAAGCATTTACATGGCATAACATATATATATATATATATATATATATATATAATAATATTATGAATCTATATGATGAGATAAAATACGTTTTTTTTTTTTTTAGTACTTCTTTTCAGTTTTCATGATACTTAAAATTAAAATATATTTTTTGTAAAATATTAACAATAACAATATATTTTCATCTTACGACATAATAGTTGGAATATTTTTAATTAAAGTAATATTAATTTATATTTTACAAATAATTAAATCTAGTGTGACATATTTCCGCAGCTGAAGTAATTTCACTTTAACCCCTATTATTACTTCATTTAAATAAAGCATTTTTAATTAAAATGTCATGTCTGTAAGAAGTTGTATGTTTTAATATTTCGCTCAAATTAATAGTTATGCTTTTCCTTTTTTAATTTGTTCTTTTGCCTCATATTTATAATAATTTTTTCGAGAAAATTATTCACAACATAATTATTAATATTTATATTTTTTAACATGTAGTATTGTTCCTCTGAAGAATACAAAAATCATGATATATTAATAAAAAAATATAGATCTGACAGTTCCATTAATTCTGAACATTATTTTACTGTGGAATAAGTGATCCCATAAAGCGTTCTCATATTTTAGGAAATTTTTATAAATTAAAAAAATAATTAAAACATTATGAGGATAAAAGTTCTTGCAGTATCTTGAGGTGTTGCACATTTATTAATTTTTAGCTAAACCGTGAAGCTAGAAGTAATGAATTAAATGAAAACAATTTTGTCTCATACACAAAATTTATAGAATTTGATCAAGAGATATTGCAAACAAATTTGTATAAATATGATATACATTATTTAAAGGATTATAAATTCAAAAGAGCGCAAGAATTATGCGATTTGTACTATCATTATAATGGTTTTATAACTTATAAGGAAACAAATACTGATAATTCTTGTGCTTTTGCGTTAGCATTCATCGAAAAATATAATGAACTCGTATGTAATTATATATACAAAGGTAAAAGAAATTTACTGGATAAACTACAAAATATGAAGCATTTAATTGAGAAAAATGAAGTATAATCTATTCATAAATGTAAATATATTATACCACCTTTACAACCACTACGTCAAAAGGCACAATCACTTTTACCATTATTCTCCCTTATTCCAATTCCAGTTATAGCTTCATTGGTAGGAGTACTTCCTATTTTGCTAATTCTGAATAGAGTTATTTTTAAATTTATTTTTACATATATAAAAAATTATAATTTTTTCTTTTAACATAAAATAACTGTAATAAGAAATTATACATATTTATGTACAATTATGTGATATTTACTTAATGTTAGTTTACTCCGCTTGGATCACTGCTTCATAATCTAATAAAAAAGAATAGAACTATTTTAAATTGTTTCGAAGAAGAAAATCACGAACTAATGCAATTTACTCAAAAGAATAACAAAATTTCTTGGAATATATCATATGCTATAACATATAATTCTACAGATCATTGGTACAAAGTGTATTATGCAAAGTAATATTATTCTTAGAAAACTTAATTCAATAAATTATTAAATATTAAATATTTCTACTTTCTATAGTACACCTATTAAAGTAGTAGCGTTAATATATATATTTGTAAAACGTAAAACTAAAAAATGGATATATAAAATATATCCTACATATATTAATTAATGCGATATGCAATTGGTTATATATTATGATATACAACTACGATATCATGTGTACCAAGAGATCAATGTAATAATAATAAGAAATTACTATTATATACTAAAAAAAGTAATTATTATATGGTAAAATAATAAGACTTATTTAAATTCTCATATTACTATCTCATGTCGTGATGAGTATTTAGTGCATTTACTATATACTGTATCCATTTAAGTTCAGAACATGTTTCAGATATATAATATTACAATATTAAGTAGGATGGGTTTCGAAAGTAATTAGCAAATTAAACAAGATGAATGTAATCGAACAAATTAGAGTACAATATAAAAAGTCTAAAGATAATATTATTTCAGCTGATAAAAGCAGAAAAATTTATAAAATGCAATGAAAATATAATATAGTAATAATTAATAATATAAAGTAATTAAATAAAGTTTTCTTAAAAAATTAATATTAGTACAGAAATTTGAATAAGGTGCATAACAGTTAATCAAAATTATACATGAATTTAATAATTCTAGAATTGAGATAAGACGTAGTAGATCACTTCCATATGATGATTTTTAAAACGCTGTTTAAAGAAAGTAAAGAACAAAACCTGAATCCAGTAACTTTAGATGTGATCATTCTCAAAAAAATTAAATAAGAAATATTGTGTAAATATATATTTTAACAATGATTTTTTATAGTAAATGTATTTATATTGATTTTATAAAACTATATTATTCTTATAACCATACAGAAATTTTTCAAATATTTTATTACTTATAGTAATAATATATCAGTTGCACCTCTATTACGCGATAACTATTAAGAAATACAAATATTACGTATTTCTTCATTCGATATACCATTTTTATGATAAATAATTAGTTATATAAATATTGCAAAAAATAACAAATATCTATGTAAGAAGTCAAAATACCTATATAAAATGGAGATGATACAATATAATTATTTTAACAGTGTGTGCCTTAATTGTACTTAAATATGATGAGTAATATTCGATGGCAAATTTTTATTTATAATAATATAAGAAATCATATGTTTATGTAATAATTGCTTTAAACGTTATATAAGTTAAGTGTTTCATAATAATATTATTTTTAGTGCTTAATGGTAAAGGAATGAATAATTTCACTTTCTATGTTAATAATATAAAGAAAAAATTACACATTCTGGCATATGCATATTAATATCATAAAAACATGTAAATGATATATTAAAAATAATGTAATATAGTGAAACATAAAAATACTAAATTATATTATAATAAGTGTGGAATACTAATTTACGTATAACATTATGTAGAAGAAAAATGTATACCTATAAAATATGAATGTTGAATGAGAGATATTAACTACCATCTCAATAAATAAGTACGAATAAATGTAATACTTAAAATTCCATTTAAATAATTTTATGTTTCTCCTTGTATTCATAATTTAAGAATAAATATATTATGTAAAATAATAACGCAAAGATTAAATGAAATTTATTATAATACAGATGAGGACCATAATGTAAAAAAATTCTTTACAATAACTTTGTTATATTTATATTTTTTACAACATATAAAAATATATTTTCATTTGTCAAATAAAAGACTATACATCTAGAAATTAGGTATTTTACATTTTATAATAATAAAATTATTTAATAACCTTTTAATATGTATGTAGTGATTATGTTAAAGATATAGAGAAATGCCAATGATGTTAACTATCCATGAGTGCATTTTTATTATATAACCATAATATATAATGTACATGTATAAATTTTATCTATAAATTTTGATTTTCTTTTAGTATACTTGTAATTTCCTTGTTTTTGTTTTTTGTATTTAATTTTATAGATATATATCTTTGTATAAACATAGCATTTGTTTAATAATACTATTAACTTTTAATTATTAGAATGATACGTCATTAAATCTATAAGTGCATCTGAATTATGTTAATTTACGATAAGTGTCAAAAATATGACACTAAACGTTTTTTTGTGTTAAGCTTATATATGCTAAAAAAATATTTCGTTCTGTTCCTTTATAATATGTAATATTAATGCATAACTACCAATAACATTTAATAAAATTTTATGAATTTTTCATTATAAGAGTTAACAGTAATTACCCTAATATTTCTATAATAATAATTATTATCTTTTTTATATTTATATAAAAAAATATCCTGTACAATGCTAATAATAAATTGATAAAATAATACATTTTCTAAATTAATAGTACTAAGCATGTTTGCTTTTTATATATATATTAAAATTGAGAAATTATTTTTATTTTAGTTCTATTATGCATGGAATTACGTTCATAATAAAGTCGAAATATAATACTTATCATATAATATATATATTCCAAAAAATTATATATATGTACTAAAGAAAAACATGTATTTTTTATGTATGATAATATTACTATTTAAAACTAAAATAGTTCATATGGGAAGATCTGAAGATTTATAAAATTTAAATAATTTTATAACATTTTATCCTAATACTTTATACTCAAGTTATAGAAACTATACATCTAATAAAATCGCAGAGCATTTTGCAACAGCGAATAAAATGTTACACTGTATTACTCCAATATAATATATATACCAAAGTCATTACATATTTTAACTCTATTCCTTTATAGGTAATCAAAATAAATAGATAAATGGGTATATATTATTCATCTAAGCCTATCTTAAATTAATATGTTATACTTGTAACCTTCGCTTAAACCCTGTACATAATTAATGATATAATACATAGTTTATTTTATTTTATATACTTATTTTCCTTAAATAATAATTATCGGATTATAACAAAGATACAAAGAAAATATATTAATATTTAAAAATAATATGAACATATTATATTTCATAAAAAGTATATTTATAAACAGTTATTAGATACATTAATATGTAATACACACATTAGCATAGTTCTTACTTGAGGAAGAAAAAGAATGCGAAAAAAGATGAAATATTAATAGAATGAGAAATTATAAAAAGTATTTATAATAATATAATTTAAATTTTATATTAATAGTGTATGTATTTTAATATTACGCAATAAATGGCATTTCTAAATATCTTCTAATATTATTCATGAATATAAGAATACCAATTAGGGATACTTTAAAGTAAAACGTAAGTTACTGTATATAATTATGAGACAAAATACCTTAACATATAAAATCCATCTAAATAAATTCGATAAAATATACTTTTCATATTAATAGATATAAATTTATATATTATAGAGTGAATTCTTTTATATTGTTAACATTTTCATAGGATAAATCTTCTTTTAATGATTGATAAAATCAATACTAATAAAAATGACATAGAGGTATAATAATAATAAAATGATAAAAAATAAACAATATATATATATAATAATATATAATTTTTATAAAATATATGCAAATTCATATGAAATATAGTTTGTCTATATGATAACATATCTGCCTCTACAATTTTTTACAACTACTATCTTTTATTTTATTACATATAAAAGCTAAAGTAAAAAATAGTATATATAAAATAAAAATAAATTTGTACTAAATAAGTAATTAATAAAAATATGCTTATTTTAAATAAGATACATAAAATATAATTTGTGATATGTTGAAAATATAAAGTTTTTATATAGCATACTAACTAATATAGAATTGTACAAAAGAATAATTAGTTGAAATGTAGATCCAATATAAGGAATAATATATGCACTATGAATAAAAAAAATTTATTTATACTATAAATTATATCATTCCAATTATTTCTAGAAATATGCCTTCGCTTATATTTCTTTGTATACTCTGAGCCATCAGCAAAGTCATATTTTATTATTTTCTCGAAGCAGTTTCCTCTATTAAAAAATAACGAAATATAATAATAATTTTTTAAAGAAATATAAAAAATATATAATAATGTTTAATATATTCCATTAAAAATTTTGCAGTATTATGGTTAATATGTGATGTTTTGGGATATATTCTATTATTAAATTTTTTTTAACAGTATTGCTTTTTAATTTTCTAATTCTATTATTATACTTGATAACTCATTTATTAGTGAATAATATACAATATTTAACATTAGATCATATATATATAATATTATTCCTAATGGTGTTATATGCTATAAATAATTTTATAATATACTGAAAAAGATAATATAGAGATATACATGAAAATGATGCTATTAATTTAAGTACATATATAATAATTTTTATATGAGAACACTTTCGTAAATTTATTAGGTATAAAATTTATAAATTAAATATATTATTTCGTGATTTAAACTTATTATAAAATAAATATATATTTTACTTTTTTGCAATTTAACACGATGAATGAGATAGTGAAAATTAATTAAATTTACTTTTATGAACTCTTAATATTTGGCATACAGTAATTAAAATCACAAAAAATATTTTTAACATAATTTTTTTAATTTATTAACTTTTTATTGTAGAATAATAACTAAAATAAAAAGGAAAAATACCTATAATATACATGTATTTATATATTCCTATATTAATTTTATTTGTATTCATGTATTCAAATAAAAAATTTTTATGTAATAATAATAAAAATAAACAACATATAAGCGTTATAATAATTTCATAATTTTTATTTTTATGTATTTTGTATATATAAATTTAATATGAATAATCTTTATTCGTATGTTTTTCCCAACCTGAAATTTATGAATACTTAAATATATAATATATTCTGTATATTACATATAATATACATATTCTATAAAAAAAATTTTATTAAAGATATATATTTGTAGCATAATAATTTAAAATATAAAATAATGCATTATATTATTTAATTCATTTACATTTTATATATTCTTTTAAAAATGTCATCACACTGTGGTTGTGAAAAGGTATTTGTTTGGAATAATTATTATTTACATCATAAGTATTTTAATTCTGATATGAATATGATATAAATTTAGTTTTCTTATACATGGTAGTAAATATTTTTACATATAGCTTATATCGTTTAATTTTTGAAATTCAGAAACATGATACACCTCAGAACTATGCTCTTAATTTTCATATTATTCCTCTGAATTTTGAAATTACGAATGAAGCTCTTGTTAATCATATTATTAAAATTGATGATCCTTATTTACAGCATATTTCCTTACATCTAGTTCATCGTTATCAAGAGGGAAATTCCAATTTTTCCAAATGTACTATACCAGATAATAAAAGAACAGCCTGTCGATATTTGAATTATTGGTCTAATTATATAAAGGATTTATATACATATGCAGGAAAATGCTCAAAAAAAGAGAATTTATGGAAAAGTCATATTGATACATTATGGAAATTATTAGAAAATACATACACCGTTCAAACAGGCAAGAGTAATGAGGCATGGTGCAAAGAATATAACTACGATACCTATAATAAAACTCCAATTCCTACAAATTTATCTATTAAATATGATGAAATTGTTCAAAAATATTGTAATCCAACAATTCCACAACCTTCCTTACCTGTATGCGAAGGATATATTGATGGATCCGCATCCCATAGAATAGCCCCAATAGATGATTCTCCTCAGAGTAACTGTTTATGTTCTACAGAATCTTCAATGACTTTTGCGCAACAAGCACAAGGTGTCTCAGAAGAATGTATACAAAATAGTTCTGATAGTACAACATTTTATATTGCACTTTCTTCTGGTTTTACATTATTGGGGACAATTTTTATTCTATTTTTTCTATACAAGGTAATATATAAATTATCAAGAGTAATTATAAATGCTCCACTACATGATTTTTTAATAAATATTACTAGCACATAAATACTATATTCCTTATATATCGCATAATTTATTTAATTTTTTTTTTATTAAATAGTTTACTCCACTTATCTCTTGGCTAAATAGAAAAAGGATAAATAAAAAAGAATTAGGTAGTTACATCAATGAAGTAGAAGAAGAGGAACTATTAGGAGACTATGAAAATATGGAAGTACATAATCAAAACATAAGAAATAAAATATTTTATAATTCTTTACGGCTTTAATTAAAATACACAATGATTTATAATAGTTCGCACTTGATATAGAACATTTAAAAATAGTGTTTTTCGAAATAAAAAAAAATATATATAGCACTAATATTTTATGATATATGTATTAAATTCTAACTCATTCGCATTTAAACGAATATGATATACACCCAAGTCAATATAATTCTAACAATTACTTATAATACTTTATAATAATGAAAATAAATACTGAATTTATTAAAATATATATTATTAGGTAATTTTAATACAAGGTTCATTGACAATTAAGAAATAAGTCATGTGTATTATAAAGAATGTTTGAAACTCTATATATTTTGCTATTTGTATTGTATGCCTATACGAATATAACACATTTAATAATAGAATGCTAAATTCCAAAATAACATATATAATGTTATAATGCTCCATTATTGTAAGTAATTCAATCCAATTTTTTTTGTAAAAAGTTTTTTCAAGTATTTCTATTATGGCTAAAAAAAACTTATTTCATATTTATTGAATTATAATTTGTAATATTTGTTCTTATTATTTTTTTGTGTTTATTCCATTTAATTGTTTTTAATATTTTTTATGTAATTATTAATAAATCATTATCAATCAATGCAACTTCACATTGGCATCTCGTGAAGATGTTCGATTATTATTATTATTTTTTTTCATAATAAATGAAGACTTATGAGTCAAAAATATATATATAAACTATTACACTACCTAATTATTATTACTAGGTAATTTTTTCTTTTTTCAAATTCAAAATAATACATGTATTATATAAGAATAAAATATTGTTTAAAATTTGTAAAATTAATAGTAATAACTATTAGAAAAATACTTTAAATAAAATGATTGTTCAATTATTAATATATAGTTTCGATATATGTTATCGAATTCAAATTCCTACAATACAATATAATAATACATCATATTAAAAATTATTATGGTTTATCATAATATATTAAATTCATTAATAATACATTAAAATTGTTATAACGTAATAATACCATTTTACTGTATTATATAAACATAATAAAAAGAATACATTAAGGTTTTCTATTGAAAAATTATTTGTAAAAAAAAAAAAAACAATATTCATAAATTAGTATAATATTAAAATATTTAAAATATAATTCTATAGTAGGTAAAACAGTTAAGAATTCAGAAAAAGCGAATGAAGCTTTAAAAGTTTATGCAATTCAAAAGAGACTATTACTACACATGATTACTTTAATATATAAGAAAAGAATAATAAAGTTCACAAAATATTTTTTAGTAAAGCAATATGTATAGGTACAAAGAACGAGTAATTATACACATTATTTTTTATTTATATTTATATTATGTTTATTTCATAATAACTTTTTCATGACATTACTTTTATTAATTAAAGTTATTGAATACTAACATATTTTTGAAAATATTTTTGTAGTAATCTTTCATTATATACATATATTTATTTGTTCATTTTTATATTTATTAAAACTAAAATATCATTGTTATATATTATATCTTATTTTATAATCAACAAAATAAATACTTCTTTCCAGATAGGGAGAATTGGATAAAATTCTATGCATTAATCTAGGAATCACATGATATAGTCCATTTTCATATAAAAACAATTATTAATATAAATTATTAATGATAACAATTTACAATATAATAAAAATATATTAATTGTTAAATAAAATTTTTACATATAAGTAATACACTTTTTATTAATTTAGTTTTTCATATCTATAAGTATTCACTTTTTTGGAATTCTAATCCTATGTACATATTTTTTTTTCTTTTATAAAATTTAAATATGCAGAACACACATTAAAATTTAATATAAAAAATAAAAATTGTTTAGATCAATAAGGAAGTTTATATTTATCAAAGTAAAACATATTTGTCCACACAGAGTATTTTAATTTAACAAAATATTTATTTAAATAATATATGATTATAATTTACCTTATATGGGAATACCCATTAAAATTTTTTTTTTGATTTTTTATCCTGATAATAGAAATATTAATTCTTTGCATTATATATGCATTACCTAAAAAAATTGTAATATATCTTATTTATGTTTATACAAAATATTATACATATGTATTTAATTTGGTTAACTTAGAAATTAAGGATATTCATTTAATACCTTAGCAAATAGTAAAATTATGTTTCAATAGCAAATACACATAGAGAAACGATACATATCACAATAAATTAATTTAAATCAAGTAAATAATAGTAATAACATATTATATATCAATAAAATACGTACTAACGTTTTATATATATAAATATTTATAAACTGATAAATTTTACTGTTTAATATAGTATAGAATCTAAGAATATCAAAGCAGAAACAGGAAATTTTCGTACAATTTTATTTTTTGTCACAAAAATTATTTATCAAAAACTACTTGAATATTGCATTGTCAATAAAATAAAACAAAAAATACTCTTTACAATAAATATATATTTATATGTTAAAAATAATTATTTTTTTTTTTAGTATGACATGGTTGTGGGTTGTCAAACGTATATAAATATTCTTGATGACAATACAATCAATTCTATTCTGTAAATTAAGAGCACTTGTGATTATGTTATATAAATGTACTTTTTCCATAAACAAAATTATCTAAAAGCTTGTTTATGTGTTTTTACATATTTGAATTATTTTAAAGGTATATAGATATGATCGATACAATTGCACAGTGCGCATGTTTGAACTATTGGTTAAATAATGTACTAAAAAATTGAGAAAATTAAACTTACACACATCCTGTGTTTTACAGAATATTGAAAAATAATGATCTGAATAATTCGAAAAATTTAAATATATGCATGGATAAAATAAAAGACATCGATGAAAATCTTCTAATTAATATCCAAACGTTATATAGACTATATGATTTGTTTCGAAAATACAATAATAATCTTTTTAATACATACTTAAAACATTGCACACATTGTCAGAAATGTGTTGAATTATACTAAAGACACGTAATTGAGCGCAATTCACAAAGGAACATGCTTTTTATAATACTTAAACAAAATTTTAAGATATTTATAACAGTTATGCAACATTAAAATGAAAATGTGCTGAAGTAAAAAAATTCTTGCCATTTCCACAAAATAAAAGTGAATTTTCACAATTAGAAAAAACAGGTATATGTAAAGCTTCAATGGATAAAACTAATTCATCAAAAGACGTGGAAACTATTTCTGAAAAACCTTATGAGATGAACTCAACAAAATTTAAGAAGATAATGCCTATTTCTACATTAATAATAATACCTATGATTTTATTCAATTTATATGGGGTTAATATACATTTTATCTAAAAACATGAATATTATATAACATTTGTATTATTCAAATGAACAAAAATTTTCTATAAGAATATATTATAATTTCAAATATATAATCCTTTTTTAATAACCGTTTTCTCCATTTGGATCTTGGGTTCGATTTCTAATACAAAGGAAACAAATTATGTGGGATAATGCAAATAGAGAAAAGCGCGAATTAATGTTTGATAATACTCAAAATGAAGAAACAGATATAGGGAATATGGAATATCCTTTTTTACATAAATCTGTATCACCATCCTAATGGTTATGCAAAGAGTAATAAAAATATCATCAAAGAAAGTTATATAAATGGTAATAAAATAATTTGAACTAATATTCAGATTAGAAGTGACTGCAATATAAATTATAAAATGTTCGTGATATAATTTATAAACAATACAGATTTAAAGAAAATACATAATGATTTTTAGTAAAAGTGAAAAGGTGTTATAACAAAAATGTATATTAGTAGAAATATATATAATATGAACAAACATAAAGAGAGATAAATTCAAACTGAATGAAATAACTATATATAAGAGATTGTAACATATTGTGCACATATTTTACTAACTGAAAATGCGTAATTACACTTACTATCAATCACCATTTCAGAGCTTATGTTGATTGTAGTGATTACATGCATTGCTATTATATCTGAAGTAAGAATATATTATGTATATGAGTGTAATGATAAAGAAATTACATTGAAAATAAATGTTTTTAATGCTCTAAGAACAATGAATAATAAATTATAAAGTATAATATGTATTAAATTGAAAAAATAACATTTAATTTTAGTATTCATAATTAGACATAATCTATAAAAAATAATGGTTAATATGTTTTGATGACGTTGTATCATTGAATCACGGAGATTTATATTTAGAAGAATATACATATTATTCCACATGTTTTAAAATAAATAATTTAATTTTAATGAGAACATTATAATTGTATCATATTATATTTATTAATGAACATGTATTTTATTATATATTTATAACATAGTCCTTATCTAAATTAACATAAAACATTATAATAAAAATATCTTATATATATATTTGATTATAAATAGGGAAATAAAAGTATAAAACATATAGATTGTTCAATTGTATTTATAATAATTATTAATTCATAATATCCTTTCATATTATATATGAATACAGAAACATTTTCATCGGATTCTTTAAGAAATGATTTACGAAGCATTGACTTAGTTCTCTAAGTATATTTAGTAATTTTTAACAATAAAAAATGTATATTTCTCTGTAAATAAAACAATTAAATACAAAGTGCAAATACTTATTTTCCTATTTTAAGGAGTGATATGTATTTTTTTTACTATACGTTACCTTAAATATATTATATAGTAAATATAATGTAAGCACATAAGAATAAGACATTAAATTTAATAATATAAAATCATAATTAATTTAAACATACAATTCAAAGAATACACAGATAAAGCATAAAAAGTGATACCCGGTAAATATTGATATAAAATAGAAAACAATTATAAAAAATTATATAAATGTAAAAAATTAATACATAATATTCAAAAGTTAAAATCTAATTTTTTTACATTAAAATATTTATAAATTTAATTTTTTGTTTTGTCTATTAGCGGCTTATTTACCAATTGTTATGCAAAATATATTTGAGAAAGGTTACAGTGCTATAGTGATGATTCATTATTTTTGTAATTTTACAAATGTATTCATTAAATAAATAAGCATTTTTCAGAAAGTGAAAAATTAAAAGTTCAAAGAAAAAAATTAAGAAAAATTACCAAAAACACTTGCAACTGCTTAGTGTTACTTCTAATATATAAGACAGCATTTTAATGCTTAAACTTGTACACATTTATTTTTGTAACTAATTTTTTGATGATCCAAGGTATTTTTAATATTATGTAAATTTTTTTTCAATAACAATTTGTGCTCGATCATTGATCATGACAACTGAACACGAACAAAAAAAAAAATGTTTGAATTATATTTCTGATAATAAATTTCATAACTTATGCATAATTTGTAAGATATATATATATATATATATATATCCATTATGTAAAGTCGTTAATTCATATAACATAATCCTTCACCTTGCTTTTACATATTAGTTTTAATAGAATATGTAGCTCAACTAACATGCATTATAATGATTTTTTTCCATGTTATAACCTATAAAAAACAGTGAGTCATTTGTTCTCAATAATAAAAAGTGCACTGCACATGCAACAATAATTTTATTCATATTACTCTCTAAAAGTATTTATAAAAGAAAGAACATGTAATACAATTTAAAAGGAGATATTCATAAGTTTAAACTAAAATATATAATTGGTCATTTTTAAATAATGTTAGATTTCGTCACATTTAAAGCATTTTTACAGTAATTAAACATACATTTCGTAATTACGAAAATACAACCACGGCAAGTGTTATAGAAATAATTCATTTATATTCATATAAATTACCAAGAATATTATAAGGTAACATAAAAGTACTTTTAATTTTACACAAGTACAACAACTAAGACATACATAAAATGAAGACAGTTGTTTCATTGCTGACTGAACTAATATAGGATTATCTTATAGCTTATCAACAACTAATGCTTATATAAAAAACTAATTTGACGAGTTCTATATGTTTTAGTAAAAAACTCAGTGATCACACAATAACACAATATCTTATGCTTATAGAAAATTTTCTCTAACATCTTTATTTTAATAATTCTATTTTTCTACATCTCATACAGAAATTTCAAAAATGTCACTATAAATATACACTATAATGTCGTGTAATTTCTATTAATATACTTCCATATTCTTAATATGTAATACTTACACAATAAATATGGCGTAATTTTATACTCAAAAATGGAAGATTTTAACTTATCTGTGCATTAGATTAAGAAAATAGGAAGAACTTCCATAACAAGATAAATCTACATAAGACAAAAATTTTTAAATATAATTTTTTTCACTAAATGCAAATACAACCAAATACAAAAAAAATCGGAATGACATTTAACATGTTGAACTAATCATTTTTATAACTTTCAACATTTTTCAAAATAAGCAAAAACTATAATTATTCGTTACATAAATTTTATGTAAATTTTCTTAATTTCTAAATGTAAATAATATATTTCCTACATACTTGTATTTTTTAGTTCACTATAATCAATATAAACTATGAAATATATATGATAAAATAATTTACTTCTTAAGTCATATAAAAATAAATAATTTCTCTTTCTGTATTGTTTACTGTATAACATATATTTCCTTGCTTATTGTTCTGAAAAATGTTAATATTTATAAATTTATTTCAATATACCCGTAATCCGGAATTAAAGGAATTAACAGCTACATTCACATATTTTAATAATAACTTAAAACTCATTACAGAGTAATTCTAATTATGCATTAATTATATTTAAAAAAATATATATATAAGATATTTATACAGTATATATATTATGAGATAAGGGTTTTCATGTTAAATTACAATAAGGCATAAAAATACATAATTACTTTTTATAAATTTCATGTTTTTTTTAAATAAAATAACATTATTTGGTAATATTACTATGTCATCAAAATAATATAAATTAAATATATAAAAATTTGTAACTACAAGGTATAACCCTATAATGTATTATGACTATTTCTGTATACTCGAAAGATAAAATAAACTTATAAATATATTTTTATTGTAAGTTATTTAAATATAAAATATCATCATGTTATAAATTAATTTTACCACGCATTCTTACTATTTTTGGAGAATAAAATATATTTTTAAACTCTTTATTTTTTAAAATAATTTAAGCATTTATATATATATATTTAATAATACAAAAAATTCCAAATATATGTACTACTTCATGAAATTTTCAATACCCAATTAAAATAAATTTACGTTTGTTTCTGTTTTAAAATAAGGGAAACATAGAAACCCCTTAACAGTTATATGAGCTACTCTATAAATTATCCAATAAAATTGATTAAAATTTATAAAAGTAAATAATTTTTATTTAACAAATTAGAATTTACATATATTGTATGTAAGAACCTATTATATGTTAATTTGTTTTAATTCTATGTTTGTAAAATACATTCATTACAAAATGGTAAAAAAATACCGTAATTTATTACAACTTCTAGCTGAAGCTCACTATATAGACTAGAAAGATATTAGACCTGAACTTAAAAGTCTCCTTAATATTTACAAATATAAATTGTTATCATTTTTCTAAATAGTAATTCTATGTAATATATAATTTGAATGGATGACTACAATTATCAAAAGGCACTTTTAGAAATACTTAAATTAATATTTTTTAAAATTAACAAAATTTCATTTCATTATTTATCATAAATGGAATTATATAGTATACACACAAATCATATTTATGCAAAATACTAATTTTCTATATAACCTTATATCTTATTCGAGATATCATGTTCTTAATGTTTACTATTTTACGATTAAAGATATTTATATTATTTGATATATATAGTAATGTTATAATTTAAACGTAAACTATAATTAAATTAGTTCACATCATAATAATATATGCATAGCTGAAAATATTAACATATAACCTTATGTAGTATATGAAGGGGCAGTTTCCCCTATTTTTTATACAAAATTTCCTTATATATCCAAGTGTTGATTATTCCTCATAAATATTCTACAGCAAAATGGATTTTTCAGAGTTAGGGGAAGTGGTATATTTTCATTTCTCTTTAGAAATAAATATTAATAATATTTCTTTTAACAACATGAAACACCTGTTTCATAATACATGGCATTTAAATATGTACATAATTTATTTATCACTTATAATTCTTAGCTCGTTGATTTAAAGAAATCACCTTCCTACCAAATATATAAAGAATTCAATGCAAGTGTAAATGATGAAAAGTATAAAGATTATTGTAAAACTATACCGAATTCTACAGATTACAAAGAGGTCAAAGAATTATGTCACAAATTTGTACGAAATGTAAAAGAAATAGCAGATATGGACAATAGGGAATATAGAAAAAATCGTTGTCTTCATTCCTTATACTGGACATATAATGAAATAAGTAAAATATTTAGTAACGATTCAAATAAGATTAATGAATCTGATATACTTAATAAATTTTATAGTATAGGAAAAAGGATTGATGCTGAAAGAAATAAATATATTTGTTCTCATTATTTCATCGAGGAAGACTTCGATGAACGGAGAGAAGAAAAGGATTTGCATGATTATTTTAAAAATTATGATACTATTAAAACCATCATTCCACATAATGAAGAAGAATGCAAAATGTTTCATACGTATCTTCAACATTTAACTTCAGTGTATGATAAGCAAGATTGTTGTGATTGGTGGGTATGTGAAGATTATTTCAGTTGCAATCCAGATGATAAACCACATGTTATTTTAAATAAATTAAATAATTGTAAAGATGCATTTCCCAATAAACAACCAGAACAGTCAGTTCAATCTAGAACTCATGAGACTTTAGGTGTTTTTGAGGTTTCGCAAAGGAAAGATAGAAATTTACCATCTGGGGGGGATGTAAAAGAGGCACAAGATACTACGCACAATGGACAGCTACCATTTTTCGGCAACTCCCTATCTGAAACTCATGGAAAACTTGAAAAAAATAAATGCAAAATAGTAAAAGGGCAAATGGGAGAACATCCTCTTAATAGTATTTCGTGTTCTGATGATACGACCTCCGTAGAAAATGATGGAAAATTAGTTGAAATCCAATCCCAGGAGGATCTAACAGCTTCAGAAAGTGACTGTAATACTTTGTTATGCAATCCTAGACGTAGTATTAATATAGCTGTTGTAGTATTCGGAATAATGTGTATCCTTTTCTTTTGTTATAAAGTAAATGAGAAATACACTTAAAAATGAAATTTATTTATTTCTCAATTTATATATTGTTTTTGTAAAAATTTATATTCCTTTAATTAATATATTATATATATGTTTTATATTTTTATATCTATATTAGATGACTCCCTTTGGAATATGGTTACGCAAGATGATACATAAGAAAAGGAAAAGGAAAAGGAAAAAATATATTTATAAAAAATATAAAAATGAACTTCCAGATAATGAACAAAAATATCTGTACATAAATTCGTACACTAAGCGAATGAACCTGACCTATTATCCTACATGATAATACTTCGGTTAAGGTTCCATAAAACACCAAATTATTTATAACAATAATATAAGATATCACAAAGATAGTGGATATTTTTAATTATGAATAATATAAATTGTACGGAAAAAAGCAGAAAACGAAAAAGGAAAAAGTCATATTATATATGTACTTCTAATTTGAAGATTTTTTTTTTTAGTAATTTTATTTTTTTATTAATTTTAAAATAATTTTCTTGTTTTTACTTATTTATTTTTTCTTTTTTTAAACATTTTTTTGTGTAACTTTTTTTTTTAGTGTAATTATATATTGGGAATATTTTATTAATATAATTTTAATAATAAACACTACATTTACATTTAATTATATCTTGCCCTTTTGTTGTAAATTGAATACTAAATATCCTAGTAACAAACATTTTTATTTATTCTACAACATTCAAAATATAGAACAATCGTTATATTTTACGATTAGTTAATACTCCATCGTGATGCATGTATATTGTTTATAACTAATGCTAATATAAAATATGACTGGACAACATGCAAAAATAATTTTAAGAATTTTTTGCAAAGTGTAACCCACTTTCTCTTTTGCATAATCATAATATATGAAAAAAATAAATTAATGTATTATAATAATATTTATTTATTAAATATATATATACCTAAACTTCTAATGTATTTGCAATTTGGCATAATAAATAATACCGTGCTTAAAACATAAGTTTGTCAACGTAAATATAACTTATGACTTAATTTATACTTCAAAATATATCTTTAGAAAAAATAGATAATCATGGCATAAATTGCAACATAATTTTATATAATAATGAAGAATATGCTAATAGAGAATGTAGGAAAAAAATTGATAATTTATGTGAAGATTTTTATTATATCAATAATAAATTAGGGGAAATTAAAAATAGTTTCCACTGCGAAGAAATTTTCAATTATATTGTAGGGCAAAAAAATAGCCTTAAGGTTGTATATAAGAAATAGTCTCATAAATATTCTACATTTTTATTATTTCATGATTTTTTTATATATAATAATTTTGACATTATAATATAATAAATTAAATGTAAAACCAAAGAAAATTTTGAATCATCACCAATGGAAGATGAGAATATAGTAATATCTGGATATTCAGGTGGAAACGCTTCCACATTAACCGCTATTTAACATTCGGGAATTTTATTCCTTTTTACATTTTTATACAAATAATATAAAAGATCTAATTAAAAAATATATATACTTTACTGTAAATTTCCTAATTAATACTAAACAAAAATATACAATTTCACATACATAAATGTTTACAATCAACATATTTTATTTCACTACCTAGATAACACCTTTTGGTTCATTGTTAAAAATTGAAATACGAAGAAAAATCAAAATTTTGAATAATTTAAGAAATGAAGCAGAACATGAAATATTAGAAGACATTTCTGAATCTTCACATAATGGGACTTATAATACATCATATAATTGATATTCCCAATCCTAATAGCTATACAAAACGTACTATAAATTATTTATAATAAAATACACAAAGTAAAATTAATGATTTCCTAGGCGTAATTTAAGGCACACTAATATTAAAAATTGACATAAAATTGTTCCTTTAGACTATATATAATTTAATATGTGTGTATCATTATAAACTAAGAAAACATGGATATTATCTTACTTTGATATTATTTAAATTTTAAAAAATATATGCAGTGATCTTTTATTAATATAATTTTTTGCACAATATTCAAAAGAAAATTGAGAGAGTAATGAAAAATATATCAAAAGATAAATCGGGTGTGAACCACAAATATAATGGTGAGAAAGACCATATATTGCAAGGACTCCATATGTCTGAATTATAAAATATGTTATTCATCAAGGAGCATATGTATTTGGAGGAAAAATCCAAGTATATAAAGTATATTCGAGTTAAAATGAATATATGTATAAAACCACGACACATAATTTTTTACAATTCTATTATTTATATTTAGGCTATATAAATATTAATAAAAATCCATAATATATATATAATTAGAAACCTCCTTAATGTTATAAATATTAGTATTAACACTGCTTATTAATAAATTGCAATGTACAATATGAAAAACTAACATTTTCAAAATTATATGTAAAAAAATCGAAAATATTGATTATTTGTATATTATAATTATATACAAATCCTATTTAAATTTTTTCATATTTAATAAAAAATAGAGAACAGAATAAAAAGCCACAAAATATAGAAAATACATTATTCTTAATTATGTTCAGAATGGAGTTATGACAATAAAAGTATAAAATAACATATTAATTATAGAAATATAAATATGATATATGCAATCCTATATCTATTAAATAAAAATGAAAACAATAAAAAATATAATTCTTGTTGCAAAGTTAGATATATAATATAAAGAAATATAATTTAAAGAATTCATAACATATATATACATTTGAGGAAAATATATTGAGTTATATTATATTATGTTAATGTGAAAATAATAATCTTCATGTAGTTAGAAAATTAATATTAAATAGATGTTATAAAATATGTTTCAGCTATAGTGCCTCTTAATAAAATATCACATTAGAAAAATAAGGAACATTAATACACTGATAAAAGAAATTATTTTTTCTCAGCAATCTCTTTAATATTATAAAAGAATAAAAATATAGTACATATTAATTAGAAAAAACAGATAAAAGTTTGTAATATATATTTGCATTTAACCATTTTTATACTTTTTCGTACAGCTTATTTAGATTATAATGACGTAAAATTAATATTTAAACTAAAAATTTTATGTATATTTGACAATGAAAAAGTGTAGAATAAATTAGTTATAAACATTTTATTAACTAAACCAATTCCAAAAGATATGTACTGTATATTTTGATATTAATTTATATAAATACATACATATATTTTAGTCTTATTAAATTTAAAAAAAGTACTTTATTTTAATAATAATTTTTTTACATTGGAAAAAGTATAAAATTTTAAATGTTTTAAATTAAATGCAGGTCTGTAACGAGCGTTAAGAGAAATTTATATATTTTCCATAGCTAAAGAATATCCAGATATATTACAACTTAATTATTATAAGTAATTAATAATTTATGTAATAATATATTTTGACTCATTACAACGTTTAAATTAAAGGAAAAAAAAATTTATGACTTAAAAAATAAAAATCATTATGCATACTGTTCTAAATTATTAAATGTATAACAATGAATAAGTACATTAAACACAAGCACTCAGATATATAAAGTGATAATATACGTTTATATATACTATGTTCACTTTAAAAAAATGATAAATAAAAAAAAAATATATATATAGATATAAAAAATATAATATTTTACTCAGCATGTGCAATAATATCTAAATCGATATTATTTAATAAATATAATTAACACTTATACAGTGTATATTTTAGAAAAAAAACATTATAATCTTTTAATTATTTATGCACGTCTATTACATGAAACAATAGCCAAACCACCTAAAAAGAAATATTAGTATTTTTTTTTTTCTTGTAATTCCATGTAACAATAATCTAAATAAAATACTAATGTAATAACAATTGACGATCCGTACTATTTATGGATAATTATAATTAGCTAAATATAAATTAATAATATCTACTTTTTGCAAATACCTCTTTATCGTTATATAAGATATACCAAATGAATTATCAATTTATATATTGATATCCCTTAAATTAAACTATATATTCCTAAATTAAACATAATAATATCTCTTATTAATGAAAATTTTGAATTATCTATTCTAGTAAAAAAAGAACAACATTAATTCCAAAGTTGCTTTTCATTACATTTATATATGTTCCAGTGTTTAATTATATAATCAATAATAAATACATAATCATTATAACTGTTGTGGTTTTTTTTTTTTTTTTGAAAAACACACATTATTACACTGCTTTGATTATGCATATATGCGTATATATATATATTTACATCTGTTTACATATACTATTTTTGTAATTCTCAAAAAATCCCCATATATATGCTTCACTAGTATATCATATTTAACGCAATATCCTTGTATTATTATTATTATCTAAAAATTTATAAGTTTTACATAAAAAAAACTATAATTAGTACATATTTTCGTTTTATAACTCTTTTTTAAATCATTGAAATAGGAGTATTAGAAAAATTTTATAAGGGGGTGTATAGAGGAATTATGATAAATAAAGAAGAGTTATGTAATAATGCAATGTTAGAAGTATGTTTTATATAGTGTAAAAATACACTAAAGGTGCTCGTTCTTATTTAACATCATTAAAAACAATTATGTCTTTTTCTATTTCAACTTATATAATTATTAAAATTTATTTATATTGTATAGATATGTTTCGAAGAAATTACTCTTTCCACATTCTTAACAAATTAATATTATTTAGCGTTCTAAAATAATATAAATACAATGCACAAAATATGAATACGTATTCAGCATAATTGTAGTATTAGTTATACTCATAAATAGTAATATATGCAAATAATTTTTTTGAATTAGAAAAAATTAAGAAAAACTTGTGCTACGTTATGATGCACCTATTTTATATATACAAATTAAATGTTTATTCTCGCAGTCCAGAAAATAAAAAAAAATTAATAGAGCAAATAAAAAAAGAAGATACTTGAAAATTATTTTTTATAAGAACTGTTATATTTAAGAATTTTAAATGTATATCAATTTTTTCGTAAGTTATTATATTAAGCATATTAGCAAATAAAATTATTATTGCAATTGAAGATTAAAAATAATAATGGAAAACAAATTTTATTTTTATTTACAATATATTTACGGACTTCTTAGACGTTTAATAGAATAACTCTTATTATATTACTATACTGGATTGTTTTCCTAATTTATATATAAGCATAGTGGCGCGTGTGTATAATATTCTCTAGTATTATTAAAATATGTTAATTTTCAAATAGAGCTTTTAAAATGACAGAGGTACATATTTCAAGGAAATAAATATTTCTGCTGTAAATTTTAACATCATAAATTGTCTATTATGCTATAAAGAATAGCACAAAATTATTTGCATACATATATTATGTTTACGTAAATTTAAATCAGTATTTTTATTATATAACCTTTACAACAATATTTAAAGCATGTTCTTTCTAAATATTAAAGCCAATTTCTTTATATGGGATTAATTTTTAGTGTATTAGACTGTGTATTGCTTATGCTATGAATTTATTTTATTGTTCTTTTTGAGTTTAAATGTAAATAATGTTTTTTTGTGTCAATTAAATTCTTATATAATAAAAATGTATCTTTCAGTTATCATGCAAAACACTTTTACTGCTCTATTACGTATACTTTTTATTATAGTATTTTTACATCTTACTATAGAAAAATAAAACATACAATCTTTAAATATGATTAACTTCATCATAACTATAACAGATTGTTTTAATTTAAACGATTATTTACAAAACTTTTTCTTTTTCAATATATTTTATATATCGAATATTTATTTTTAATAATATAAAAATGAAAAGATATTTAATTATAATAAAGAATTCAAACACAAAATATAATCAGAACTCCTAAAATACTATCCATGTATTTTAACATATACAGAAAATTGCAAAATAATAATAATAGATAATTGCAGGTAATTATAAATGTAGGCAATTATTATAAATACAAGTAACATTCTGTATAAATGGATACAACTAATAATATAAACTATTAGATAATAAATCAGGTTATTTTCTTTTCAAAAATACATTCAAAAAGAAGAAACTTCTGAACAATTAAAAGATATATAACAAAAAAAGCAATGTAAATGTTATATTAAAATAATTCTATTTTCATCATTTGCATGTTGCTCTTTTACATTGTTATTTCTATGCAGTAAAAAAATGATACAAATAACTTTAAAGAAGAAAAAAAAGGTAAAAAAAACATTAAAATATGAGCTTCATAAAGCTTTGTATTATAGGTATTAATTATATTAACTGATTTTCATATGGCTCAAGTAACTTAAAAATAAAAATGATATCAGTAGTTTTCCAATAGTGCATATATTAAAAACATTTCTTTAATGAATTATATATAACAGTGGAACATCATTTTTATGTTTACAAACATTAATATATCTAATAATGTATATATATAAATACGTAAACTTATGTAAAAATAAAAAAGCACATGAATGTGATCTCATGATTCAAATATAATAATGCAGAAAAATAACTATATTTAAAAGGAGAAATAACGATATATCAGTGCAATGAAACACACGTAAAAAAATTATTTATATTATATAATTATTTTTAAATTAAAAGTAAAATAATGCAACATTTTAATTGCATTAATTGTATTGTAATCCATTTCCTTTAAGTGCAAAAATACTGCTAATTTGCAAAGTTTTAAAATTTTTGTAATGTATACTACAAAATTTTTTTTAATTATATTTCAAAGTAATTAATTAAATTATAAAAATATAGATACATATTACTTAAGACAAACACTCATTTTAAAAATGTAAGACCTTTTCTTATAATAATAAGAATGTGTAATCAAAAATAATATAGTTACAATAGATCCATGAGAAAATGGACATAAGTTCTATAAATACAACGTTTTTTATTCGGTACACATAGGAAATAACAAAAACATCGTTTACTAAAATATATGATATGGAAATAATACAACACAAACATAAAATGTATTTTTTTAAAAAATATTATTTTTACATATTTCTACATTAAGTAATATTTTGTTATTTTAAATTAAAAATATGTACGCTGCCAAAATAGTTGTACAAGCATAAATGATTTTATAACGCGAAAAATAAAATATACGTTACGAAAAATATTTACAGACAGTTAAAATTTATTAAAAATTGTTACATATTAAATTAAAGATTCACATAATTTATTTTCCCCATGTACCTCCTTTTATAATCATAGTATTTTTAAAATTATATAGTTTTCAGATGTGTTGAATACTTAATGAACTTTTGAAAATGACCACTTCGGTAAATTATCATTCTTTAGGAGGACATTTTATTTAGCATCGTTTAAATATATATTTTATAATGAAAATTTTGAATACAATTTATCTGATAAAATCAGGAATTAAAATTTTATGTTTTTATTTTATTTCTTTTAATTTCAGGATGCCAGTAATTGTGAATTAACTTCCGAGAAACATTATAGTAATTTAGGCAATTTTACAAAAAAGAGCCTTCTAAAAGCTTTTGCAACCCAGATGAAAATCTACCTAATATGTGTCATGGTCTTAAGGAATTTTGTTGGAAACTTGAAGAAAATTTAGAACTTTTGAAGGGAATAGTTGCACCTAATGATGTAAAGAGACGTTGTACATATATAAATCTCTGGTTACAAGATCAAGTCATTAATACAGTTCCAAGAAAAAACACCATAATATGTATTTCGTCTCTTCATTCAATTGGGGAAAAAGTTAAAGATACTCTAGCAGATTCTATTAAAAATTCACGCGTTGCGTAATTGCCTCCCATCAGCATAGGCTATCGAGAAAAATGGAAAAAAATCCATGATTATAATGAAAATTGTGAATATCTGAAAACTGCATTTAAAAATAAGGAAAATTTGTAAGAAAATTACTGCAAGTACGTTGCTGATATTAGTAATATATATAATGAGTTTCTACATGTATGTAATGGTACGAATAAGCAAAGGTGTCCAGAATATTGGGATGTTTTCAAAAAAAATTATGAAGGAGCTTCTGAAATTGAAGAAGCGTGTAATGACATATATCAAAAACTTGGATATTATAAAATAAAGGTTCACTTTGGAGAACAAGATATAGAAGAATACATTGAACTATACGAGTCAGAATATATAATTTCATTTTTTGAGAGATTGATTGGCTATAGTATAAAATATTTTTTATATAAAGCGATGCACTATTCTAAGTACATTGTTTTGCCAATTTTATTAATTCTTCTATTTTATTTTTTTATGAAAAAAGTAAAGAATAACACAGAAAAAGCAAAATCGAATTATAACTGTATATACAACACGTTTTTGTAAAATATTAAGGCATAAAAATATTATTATTTTACTTCTATAACATTTTCACCTTTTTTAACATTAGTTATCCCTATTTGGATCCAAGATAGCACCAAAAGCAGATGATATAAGAAAAATGTGGAGAAATGTACAAGGGGTGACGAACCCAGCAAGATTGCTTAATCCTATGAAGCCACTTGGGGGTGGAAATAAAATGGGTTTGTCTTACCTTCCTAAGTAGAATTTTCTCCTCAAACATAATACTAATAATATTTCGATTTTCACAAAAAAATGAAAAATAAACATAAAAAGTTATATATCTAATTATTATTATAATTTAAAAATGGAAGCGTTGCAAATATGAAATGTAAAATTATTGAAATATAAGGAAACAAATTGGGAATGTCCTTTTATGAACATCATAGTGTACTGAGGAAGGAGTATATTATATGATACCATGCATAATTAAAAATTATAAGTATTACATAAAAATAGCAAATAAAAGAAGTGTGAATCATTTTATTATGTTTGATTTCATTTTGTTTTTTAATATTTGTGAAAAAACATTCTTTAAAATTTTACCTATACGTACAATATACAGTCAACTGAATTTCTTTAATTATTCGATAAAAATATTTATTAAAAATAAATTCTTATTTGTCTATTCATTATATATTGAAAACGGAATAATATATGGATTTGGAAATTTAAACTGATAAAATTTATTCTTCTTTACATTTATTATTTCACGTAAATTTTATATCTATTTTGTTATAATTTATTACATTATATTATTTTTTTGTTCATTTTTTTGTATATTTATTTTAGTTAAGCTGTTAATACTTTAACATAGAAAATGTATAAGCACATTTCTTAAATAATTTATGCATACATATTTATTTACATATAATTATTTATGTTTCTTAAATTATTAATTTGTCAATTTTATAATTTCATAAATTTGTGTACACTAATTTTTATGTGTTTAACATGTGTAATTTCAAGAATATTTCAAGTTCATTTGGTGACAAATTTTGAATTTTTTTTGTAATTTTGTTATATATTAAAAATTAGCGAATTTTTTTAACATATAATTTAAAAAAAAACAAAAATTTTCTGCTTAAAAGTTCTCAAAAAAAATATTAAAAATATTTCAAATCGTGTATATTTATTTTCTTCGATATTTTAGATATTTCTATTTCTTCGTTTCGCGTATGCACGCGAAATTTAATTACGAGAATGTTTTCGAAGCAATTATGTCAGTCTGTATAATATTCAAAAAAATAAAAAAGATTAAGTCTTAATAAAATATGTCTACCTCTAAATATGGATATTATTTCACTTTATAATATCACTATTAAAGCTTCCTTCGAAACACACCTTTCAGTTGTGTATTTTACCATGTACATATATTAACATGATATACTATATACTCTATTAAACTTCAAAATTTGTTAATGAATTTCCTATACTCAGTATAGATATTTTATATTTTCATTCTTATATATAAAAGAATAGCAACTACATTATATTATACGTTTAACTGTATGCTAAAATTCGGTGTACTTTCCTATTTATTAAGCAATTTGCTTTTTTTTTGTATAATACAAATATTCTTTATATTTTTTTTTGCAGAGTTGTTATACATATATTGATAAAGAACGTAATAAAATATAAGGTATTCCATAAAAGGGAAAAGGGTAAAGAAAAAGAAGAGCATGAAGAAAACATAAATGGAAATAACAATTTTGGGGATTAAGCAATTAAAATATTTTCAAAAGCATTAATCAATTTATAAAAAAATGGAAAAATCAATAGCCTTTTTAATATATTAATTTGAATACTTGCAATAATCCATATTATTGAAACAAAATAAACTGAATTTATATTTTCTATATTTTATGCTTTTAATACGTACCATTATATTCGTAAGATACTGTGTTGTTAATTTGTTATTATTTATTTTACGTCATAAACCGTAGCTGTCTATATACGAATTTTTATCGCAAAAAATAATTTTAATTTAACATTCGTTCTCGTATAAAAAACTTCTATCATTTAAACATTTATCCAGTTAGCCGTAAGATCGAAAGAAGTGCACATTTTTCGATGTAAAATTGCCTTTATATACGAATAAATTTCTATATTTTATAAAAGTGCATTGCAAATAGTACCACACGTTTTATTTTAAGCATCAAAATAAGGTGCAAAATATTAAATAAATTGACTGTTTCTTAAAATTCAAAAAAATAACCCTTAAGATATTTTATTGACCTAATTTTTAGGACATAACAGTTAAAGAAATAGATAAATAAGCATCGAAAATTACATTCGAAAAAGATACCACAATATTTTTTTAAGTGTAATACAATATTAAGATAAATTAATAATTAATATGAAATTATAATGCAATGGACACGTTTAAGTGTTCTTATGCAAAATGTTATCCCATTCTCAAATGAAAATTATGTTAAAATCTAAAATTCACAAGATACATTATAGCAATACACTTTATATAAAGATCAAAAAGTGTAAAATACCATACACAAATTATTAAAATTTTGCTTGGGTAAATTTTCTTTAAAAATACTAACTTGTTTCCCACACTAATTTGTGCATTAGTTGCCACATGCAACTTTAGTTCTGTCAACATAATTTTCATATAATTTTTTATACAAATTATATAAAATTTCCATTTTCTTATAATGATTAACAGTAATGCTAGTAATACAATAATCAAAATTATTTTTTCTAAGGAGTACTCCATATTCCTATATTTTATTGAAAAACTACGAGGCATATTTATCAGAGGCATAATTCATATATTTATACTTAACGAGAAGATTATTTAATTACAAATTTCATTTTTATTTTTTTTATAATAATTAAAATTATGCGATAATAAAATAAATAGTTAAAATTTCGACAATGTTGATTTATATAATATAAAAATGTGAATAGACCTGTAATTATTCATCTCTAGGTGCATGCAAAGAATTGTGCACTCGGAGAATTTGAGAATATGGTTCAAATTAATCATGCAAAAATCATTTATTGAAAGTATAAACCTACAAATTATTATTTTTAAGCAAAAATTGTAATTTTTTTCTAACAGTAATAAAATATATTAAAAATGAGATATAACTAATTGTTCAAAAAAAATAAAAATGCATCTTAAGAAAAAAGGTATCATTAAGTCATATTTTAATTTTAAGAGAATTTATCCAAAAACATGAACTTAACTATATTATCAAGAAATTTTCATATATACAAAATAAAGAAATATATATATTGACATATTAAGTAGTATATTTCATTAATTATAAACAGTAATAAATATATATATGTGTAAACTTTTCTTTTAGTTATATGCAACAAACACTATAATTCGGCTACTAACATTCACGAAGCTTGTATTACTAATTATAATAAAAATACTAATTCGATAACCTTTTAGTTCATATATATGAGTATAATTTCGCATGGGAAATATAGTACTTATGGTTAAAATACAAATGTAGTTGTAAAGTTATTTATATGAGTTTAAATACTACCCAATAAAAAAGTGTATAACAAAATACTAGCATATTTAATAGAGTGTTTCATGTAAAATAACACATCAAATTAATATTATAAAGCAATATAAGAATATATCATAGACATGAAAAGTTACATTCACTTATAATATTTGGAATACTAATTATAAGGATAAAATGCTTAGCGAATACATATTAGTATGTACTAATAAATTAAAGTTCTGATTAAGCAAAGGAAATAATGAGACTAATTTTTTTGTAAGGCAAAAAGTTGTTATTTACCAGAATCATCAATTATATGTAAATAAAATACATATTAATATAACTCGATTGAAAAATACAATTGTATTATATTTGTTATTTGTGTTATTAAATTAAAAAAAATTATATATATTATAAATGAATTTTATTTATTTAATATGCTCTATACATATATTAAGCATACTTATTTCTCCATTTATTTTATGATGTTCTCGTTTCTTATAAGTTTTAAAAACAGAATCTGTAATTTATTATTTACTATTTAAAGTTAATTTTGACACTTTTATTAATATTTTATTTGCATGCACTTCATTATGTATTCATCTTTCGTGTTTGCATATTTAAGTAGGTGTAAATGTGAGGAATTCACATTTTGTTAAATATTAATTGTAATATAGAACAAAAATATAATCTTTTATCTATAGATTGAAAGTGACACCAATATCTTAAAAATATTCAGAATTATACTCAGTATCAAAAATTTTACACAGTAAAATTGTATACAATGTGAGAACCAAAAAATCATATGCAATAAGAAGAGCTCATAATGTTTTGTTTTGATCCTTTTCTTTTAATGTTACCCCTTACACTTTACTCTAACTTTAATATGCATTTAGTTATTTATTATAATAAATTTATTAATTGAAATAACTCATAATATAAATTAAAATGGTTCATTTAAAATATAAAAATATAATAGTTAATTATTAATAAAAAGATTTTTGTAACTGTGAAAATATTTAAATATCATTAAATGAGACTTTTAAATGTAAGGATTAACTAATGTTTTCAAGCCTCATAATAGTTATATATGTATCTATATTTATGACTATGTTTTTGTTAACTCCTAATGGAATTATATGATCATGTAAAAAGAAAAATCATAATAAGTTATATATTGCCTTATCCTGCTATATAGTAAATGGAAAAATGGGGCATAAATCCTCAAGTTAATATTTTTCTATTAAAAAAATTGTGAATCCATTAATAATATATCATTAATATTATATATAATTAATAAATGTGACATACACAATATGCAAAAATATTAAAAAGAATAATAATATATAAATAATGATGTAACAATAGAATATATCTTTTTATCTCTTTATATATGATTAAGTCTATACTTGATATGTATATATTTTTTTTTAATTAACATGCCTGAAAAGAACAAAGATGCTAATCCTGCAATTTTTACAGAATTGACGAATGTATTCTGATACTCTTATTAAAATAATTATTTATGATACATTAATGGAATAATTTATTTTACCAGATATAATAAAAAAAATATACCGAATAAGAAAAGTACCTGTATATATTTTAATTTATATTTGTTATTTTTAGGATACACTTTGAACCAATCACACTTTAAAAATATATTATTTTTATATGCTATCTATGTGTAATGCTAGGATTGGTAAATAGCCTGAACAACATTTTTAATTTGAACGTGGCAGTATTTTGAAGGATACATAATCTGCTAATAATTTAGATAATTTTTGACTTTTCCAAATTAATGAAACAAATAAAAATTTTATATTAAAATTTGGGAATACTTATAATAAGTTAGATGAATATTACACAACATCGTTAATATAAGAAAATCTCACTATTCAGATTGCATAATTCAAAAACTTATTTTATGATAAAGTAATAAAAAATATACTTACTAATAAAGACCTTCAGGATATGCCCTCCACAGTTTCTAAAAAAGCGTCCAAAGTTAAACACGAAGATAAAGAACGTGGATCATTTCAAGAAGGATATCCAGAAGTTAAAGATGCAAAAGCAAGTGAAGAAGAAGAAGGGGAAGAAAAGGAAGTAGAAGAAGAAGAAGAAGAAGAAGATGAAGAAGAAGAAGACGAAGAAGACGAAGAAGACGAAGAAGAGGAAGAAGACGAAGAAGAAGACGATAAAGAAGATGCTAGTAATAATATTCTATTAGAACTCAATGCAAACGACTGTTCTGTACATAAATTGGAGTTAAATCAAATAAAATGTATAAAATCACTATGTGAATATTTGAAAAATTATAGTGATAAAAAAAAAAAAGCAAATATTGAAAATAAAATCAGAAGGAGTAGTCATTGCAACTCTTTTAATAAAATCATTGATCTATACAATAACAATAGTAAATGTACAAGTTCAAATTCCGATAATGAATATTGTCAAGAAGTTAAACGGATCAGAGAGCAATATCCAAATATAAACTTATCTAATTTAACATGTAATATAGCAGAATCCTCATCGGTTTCACAGGAAGCAGAACCACTAAGTAGCCAGTTAAAGGTAGAAGGACTTGAGCCACCATCTATAATACCTGGTACTGACAGTGATAGTACTGCAGTTTAAATACAATGTATTGCGTGAATAAACATGTATTTTATATTTTCATAATTACGATATTTCAATAATATCAAGTTGTTTTCATCCATATGCATGTACTGAAATTTTCTATTAATTTATTTAGGTAGATCATCTGGGAGTTTGTCAGATGATGGATCTAAAAGTCGTGAAGAAGTATGTTCAATTTATTTTTTAATTAATAATTACACTACTCTATATGAATGCTTTATTATGTTTGAATGAAAATCAAATATTTGTATAAATATAAATATTAACGCACATTTTTATCTTATTGCCATTTTTTCTTATTAGTTTCCTGAACCAGAAAAAATAGATTCAGATAAACATGAAAATGGTAATATTATGATAAAAAAAGAAACACTCGATGAGGGTGAAGGAATTACGAAATATCACGAGGAATATCCTCATCCATTAACTTCAAGTGATAGGAATGGAAGCTATTCCATGCAGTCCACCTTTTTAACTTCTTGCTCTCATATTAATACAAAAGCATCATGCATATATTCTTTACAACCTGCAGCAGCAATGAACACAGAAACTACACATGAATTAAGCTTACCTGGTACAGTAAGTACAATGGGTCATACTGTATCCGACTCAAGTTTTAGTGAAAAAACTGGTAGTACTCGTATTATTGTAATTTTAGTATCCCTCGCATTTGGAATATCTTTCATACTATTTTTGTTATATAGGGTTAATTCAACATATATTTAGTAATATAAATGTTCGTCTATAGTCTATAATATACGTATAGAAAAATAATAATAAAACAAAAGCATTAATAATTATATATATATTATTTTTATTAAAAATAGATTACTTCCCTTGGATCCACTGTAAATAACCGAAAAAGAAAGAAGAATGCATGGAATATTAATGAAGAAGAATGTTATGAGCATATGTTATATAATCAAGAATTGGGAATTACACGTTCGAACAATAATACATACAATATAAGATATTATTCATCAGTTAATTCAGAAATGGAACATAATAATGTGGAATAACTAGTTTTTTATTTCATATATAATGTTCATAAAAAATTGTACAGTATTTAATTCTATTATGAATTTGTGCCTTTGCTTAGAAAATTGTTAGAAAATAAACAAATTTTATACTATGAAATTAAAAAAATTAAATAAAACAAAAAATACAAAAATAAAAAAGAATTAAACATTAGAAAGTAAATTAAATACAACTTATAAATTTGCATAACCTCAACTTTTCCATATACAGCAACCGAATCACACAAATTAGCACATAAAAATATATTTACATATAAGCATGAAGGAAAAAGCTTTAGTAAAAAATAAAATTTCATCTATATAAAGGAATTATAAAAATGCTCTTCATATAATATATATATTATATAAGTTAAAACATGAATATAGTTATTATAATAATAATTATTAATACCACTTTTATACTCAAATTTTTATGTTATAATATAATAATTTCACCAACCTCATTATTATTAACCCTTTCTATTTATGAACCTACCCATATTTTTTATATGTATAATATAAACTTGTTAATAGATATCTGACTTTTCTTAACGAATATTTCTGCGTATTTATTAATTTAAGCTTCTCATCTATAAGTCGAATTATAGGCACATAATAAATCTATTTTTCATACTAGAATTTCATAATTTTTAAATATAATATATTGCACATTTTTTTGCATAAATGTTTATTTGATCATTTTCGAAAAATACCCTCAACGTAATACTATAATTAAAAAAATTACAGGCAGTAATTAAATATAAAATTCTCATCAATTTTGATCAACGTTCTCCACGAATTTTGAAATTTTTTTTTAAACAAATAGGAAAAAAATTTTAAAATAAAAAATTTATTACAATTTTTGTTTGCATTAGGTTTATATATATTTTAATGTTTATTTTAAAAATAAAAAATAACTACTTATAATAATTGTATTCCTTTTCTTTTGAAAAGCATACATATTTTATTATTACCTTATTGTAGCACAAACATATGCTTATACATATCCGCATCGTGTACATATGCCATTTTAGAAAGTTTAAACGATTCCTTCTATATGTACCTAAACATTATGCCAAATTTAACATAACACTCTTATTCTATTATTTTATAATTTATGCTTCTTTCTCAATAATTAATTATAAATAATTAATTATTTTCTTTTTTGATTTATTTTTTCCATCATTCAAAGAGGAATACTAGAAAGAGTTTAAAAAGAGAATATGGAGGAACATCTGTCAATGGGAAGAGTTTTATAATAATATAATATTAGACGTGTACATTTTATATTGTAAAAGTATATGAAATGTGATGGTTCAACTTAAACATTAACTATTGAAATTACATCTTTTTTCAATTAATTTTGTATAATTCTTAAATTTTATTTTTATGATTTAGGTATATTTCAAGCAATTTACCCTTTTTTTATTGATAACACGTTAATATTGGCTAATGTTCCAAATTAAGGCAAAGTTATTCATTTTTATAACTATATAATATAATTATAATTTTAGTTATGTTTATATATAGTAAAATTCACAAATAATTATTTTCAAATTGAAATAAAAAAAAGAAAAATCTAAGGATCATATATAAAGCATTTATTTTATATATACATGCTACACACATGCGCAAGCACTAGTAAATGGTTGGAAAAGGTAATATTCTATATAGAAAAAATAAAATTCCTTAATCTAATAATTTGCATGTATTATGATATTTATAAATCATATTATAATTATATTTCAGCTTTTATATAAAGTTACCATATTAATTATATTGTAATATAAATGTATAATTGTAATTGACACATATAAAGAAAAGGTTAAAAATTCTTTATTTGTTTTTCAAACATATTTCTTCATATTTTAGATGTTTACCAACACAACTCTTTTAATATTTATGTATTGGACAGGGATCCAGATTGTTAATTAAACATGCTGAAATATTTGCTTTGTATTTCTTCTCCTAATTAAAATATGCTAACAATAAAATTAAGTTCCAATGATGTCAGTGGCATGTACTTGCTAAAGCTAATCAAAATTTGTATTATGCATTTTGAATATTTTAAATTATGTAATATTTTATAAAGAAGTATCACAATCTGATGCGCATAATTATTATTTTTTTTTGTCGTTTTTGTTATTCTCCTATTTTTTAGAGTATAAGGGAAAATGATATTCCTTCAGAAAAATTCGAATATGAGCTAAAAAATCGTATGAATTACACTACACTTGATGGTTATGTTAAAAATCAAAGAAAAGTTCATTGTATTGATAACTGGATACAAAATTTTCAGTGAAAAATGGAACAATATTTAGTAAAACCATCTAGGAATTCTTCATTTAATCATGATAAACGCTGTAAATATTTTAGTTAATAAACGTAACAATAAATAAAATAACTTTGTTATCTCATAGAATAGTGAAAACAGATGAATGCTCTCATAAGATTAAATACAGGAGAGGTAAACTCTATACTTCTAATTCTAATTTAATGTGTAAATAGACTAATACATATACTAGAAAGGATAAAAAAATCTTGGGTACATTTTGCGAAGATATTGACTTTATTAAGCAAAAACTTAGTGATATTCAATATAACAATAAATAACAAAGTATTCTTAATAATATATCAACTAGAACAATCGAACGTGCAATAATTTTATAAAGGAAAATGAGAAAATGTGCTAATTATACAATAATTGACAAATAATGTAGTATTAATAAATTAGACAGCTTATGTCCATCCTTCGCTTGCATAACTGTCCATAGTCCTGAACCAGCACTAGCTGCGTATATCTCAAGTGATATTTTTATTAATGGAAAATCGTTAGGAGGAACATCATGAGATGGTTCTCCATCTCAAATTATAGAAATGCATCATGATGAAGAAGAATCATTAATAATATGAGGTGAAAATAGAGAAGATAATACTATTGTCTCGGCATCCTTCCCAATTTTGGGAGTTTTAGTTTTTTCTTTCCTTTTATATAGAATATGTTTGACGCAGTAATAATGATAATATTATGTATTTCCATTTAAAATTTACTATTATAAGAAGTGAATAATTATAAAATTCATGTAATGTATACAATATATTCTGATAATTTATATTTCATTTAGTATACATCGCTTGGATCGAAGTTCCGTGCCAATTTTCTAAATAAAGTAGGTATTTCCATTAATCAAGAATATGAAGTAACAGACAAAATATTATCTAATACATAAAATTTATGAGATATTAATTATGAAAACATTCGGAATAATATACAAATACAAGACGCTGTAAAACTATACATACAAATAAAAAGGATACATCTTACATATTTCAGTTATAAGAACTATTCAGTAATAATTCTAATGAACTAAAAATTATAAAATGAATTATTTGATACTTTTTATCTTTTATCCAATTTACAAAAAAGTATTAATTATTATACAGAAATCAATATTAGGAAGTTCATTTTAATATAATTATTTAAACATTTTTTGATTACTGAAGTTATTAATTTTTAGCCAAGAACAAAATAAGTATATTATTTAGTATTCTACATCATAATTCCCAAAAAAATGAAACAAGCATATTTCATATAATTTGCAACGTATTATATACCTTTTCAAACATTTACATACATATATATATCTTCAATATAAATTAAAATGTGTATTTAATATTTCCTTTCATATAATATATTTGATGGAAAAACCATCATAGTCAAAAGGGAGAAATTTCAATTGCAATTAATAGATGAATACAAATAATTTTAGAACTTTTTGGATCATCAAATACTGTTTTCTATGTGGATATTTTATTCTAAGCTTTTTAAAAAAACGGTAAATTGTTAACACCTCCTATAAGCATATGTTGGATGCCTTAAAATAAGCAATTTTCTTAGCAAATGATGTCATATAAAAGTATTTTAACCCGAATAGATACTTATGGGCACAAAAAGTGTATTGGATTGTTATATGAAATTAATTAAAAAAAAACTATGGAAAACGTATTAGTTACTGGTAATAATTATAATTATAAATTAACAAAAGAAAAAGCAAAATAGAATTATACAATGAATGAATTTTTATATTTGGCTAATTATTAATTACAAATGTTTATACATTTTCAATTATAATGGATGGTAATAACATTACATAAATATTTATTATTTATATAAAAAAACATAATAAAATATAATAAAACATAATTGTTATTATATTTCATGGTTAGCAGAAAATAAAAAGAGAAAAATAACAGAAAAAAATTAAAGAAAATTTTAAGAAATTCAATATTCAATAATAAAATTGTCTAATATGAACTTCATATTATTTGTTTAGATTTTGTAAAAAATGAATAGAATTACAAAAAGTTATACAATGATCATCTTTTATGCTTAAACAATTTTTCAGATAATCACATAGATAGTAATAATTAATAAATTAACTTATTGTATGCTCTCAATAATAACAAATTAGAAGCTACACTTTTGTTAACTCGAAACGTGCATGCAACCATTAAAATATGCAAATCTTATAGTATATAAAATAAGTGTAAATATAACATCGTATAATTACATCTTTTACATTTTAAAATTATAGTGTTATTACTTCATTCTTTTCACATCTTTAATACTGTAGTTTTCTCTATTTCTTTTTAAATTCTATAATTATTGATGGTAATAGGTAATGAAAATATTTATGTTTACATAAAAAGGAAAAAAGGAGAGAAATGTAAGATAACACTTTATAAAATCATAAATGTAGAATATATAAAAAAATTTACACAATTTATATATTATTTAAAATAGTTCAATATATTTCGTAACACATTAACAAAATAAATTTATTTTTTCATTAAAGTAATATATATGGCATAATCATTATAATATTATTATATTCTGTAAAATATATGTTTAATGAAGTAAGTAGCTATTATAATGTCTTATAACAAAATATTCTAGGAAATATTAATTAATATTTTTTCTATTACTTTAAAAACGAACAATAATGGAGAGAATATTTCTTATTCTATATATAATAAGTTATATATTAAGAATTTACAAAATTCTAAAACATGCAATACTGAGTTTAATCATTTCGCTCTATAATAAATATAAAAGGAACAATATAAATGTATACATTCTAAAACTGCACGTTTAGTAAAAAATACGTAAATTTTGTTTTCCCTAAATTTTAATCTATATTTTTCTTATATATGTATTACTAATGTTTAAAAAATGTTCTTCTAAAATATTATAGCACATTTTTTTAATTTGGATTAATTTTGAGTGTATTAAACTATATAAAAATTATACTATGATTTTGAATTATTGTTTTTTTTTTATGTTAAATGTAAAAAATTTGTTCTTTGTTAACACTAAATTGTCATATATTAAAAATAGAATGTTCACCTGTAATTCTTATATATTTAATTATAGTAGTACACATTCTTTTTATAATATTATATTTGCTCCGTTCTATAGAAAAATAAAGCATATGATATTAAAATATGGTTAACGTCAATATAATTGTAATAATTCATTTTAACTAAAATTTATCTTCATAAAATTATTTTTATTTCAATATATATTACATATATATGGGATTTCTTTTTGGCAATAAAAAAAAATATGCCAAAAAAACAGAAGCAACTTAAGACTACGTGAGCACTACTATTGCATTCTAAAGAAAAAAAAAAAACTATTTAACATTTTATAAAATTAGAGTAACTAATATATTATACTTCAAATGGAATTAAAATATATGAGATTAATACAATGAAAAATAGTAATGTTAAAAAAAAGGGAAAAACACAGCAGACTACCATAGTGCTTTATATGGATGAACCTGAAAAATGTAGATATATGAATACAGAGAAAATGATACTTTTTGGAAAAATGTTTAAACACGTTTATTAAGGATAAAAATATAACACACCAACATTCACCAAGTAATAATATAATAATGACAAATGTAAGATCTAGTAATGAAATTGAAAAAGAAAAAATTACATGGAATATATTTTCAGTGATACATAAAAATATCTTGGAAAAATTAAAAAAATATATTTACGTTTAAATTCTAGAAGAATATATGAAGAAAGAAAAAGAAAATTTACAATAAATTAAATAAAAAACACAGAATCCCAATAATACAAATTCAAAAGTATATATGGAGTTATCATATATCAAAACAAGGCAATATTATGGATATATTTAATTGGGAGACCTTTTTTAAGCTGTTGACAAATAAAAAAAATAATCAAAAATATTATTACGGAATTCAGAAATATAATCATAATGTTATACTAACAAATATAAATAGAATTAAAAACGAAAAAACTTACAAATTTTATAAAAAATTAAATACTATATGAAAATTGATAATACATATTTATTTAATGATATTAGTAGAATTTATTAATTATCACATTTATATAAAAAGAAAGGTAAATAATTTCTACGAATATTGAATTAATTTTTATTTTTCATATATGAAAGGTGAAGTTAAAAATTACTTAATGTAACACAATACACCCTTGCAAAGCACTATGCTACCTTGTAAAAATATGTACTAAATAATGAATATATTGAAAAAGGTTACTATTATAATATATGATATCATAATTGGTAATATAAAAAATATACGAAATTTAAGTAAAAAAATAATGAAGCTTAATAGCATTTTCCACTGAATATTGATGAACTTTCCACAGTCAGAAGACATCACAATGAAAAATTTTTGTGCGCTGAGAATTTATCACTAATAAATGATTCGTATTACGATGTACAATCCCTATAAGGAATTGATACTATTTTATTATTAATTTAAATAGCACTATATTTTTAAAAAGTTAATTCTTTTTAAAAATATATATTTGGTAACATCCATTTATCAAAAGAATGTTTAAATGTAACACTACTATATTAATAATATATATCTGGCTGTCCATATTCCCAGTATATGTTATAATTACTGTTATTTCATTTTCATATTTCCTTATTTTAATTTAATTTATATTTTTACATTTTTTCTTTTTTTCTAAATCTATAAACATTATCTTATTTTTCATTTTAAAAATAAATTTTGTATATTAATATATTATACAATTTTTTATATAGTTCTATTTATAAAAATTCTTAATAAGGATAATGTACACTAATTAATTACATATATAAGTACATATTTTAATTCGTGAAATGGAATACACACATTAATAGACATGACACTTACTATTAACGTTATATATGTATATGTATTTTTTTCCTTCTCGAAATTAAGCAACATATAGTAAATACTAACAGTAAGACAGGGCAAGGGTTATCCTTTATCTTATAAACACATGGCATAAATACAGAAATATATCTTCTCTGCATAAGTAAAATTAACTAATGAAATTATTAAGAACAGATATATCTTATTTAAAAATATATATATATATATATATATATATATATATATATATATATATATATATATATATACGTGTGCATACCATAAGATTTACCCCGAATTGTTACTTTCGTATAACACTTGTAAAGAAGTATGCTTTTTTGTTTTTTTGTAGATTGTCTTTTCTACCCCTGTTTTACTTATAATGACATGGAAAATATTAATATAAGTTCTAATATTTTTGCCAGTATAATGCTTTTATTACATTTCCCATTGAATTTTCATTTATTTTGTCTTTGTATAACTTACTTTTTAATATTTTAATAAAAACCTCAACTGTGCATGTTAATTCTGTGTTAATAGATGATACATTATAGTCTTTGAGTGAACTTGAGCATAGCCATAATTTTTTCATGTATATTAAACTTTAATTAGAATAATTTTTTCAAGAAAAATACAATGCTGATTTTTTTATCATTTTTATTAAATATAAAATATTTTATATAAAACTTTTCCTTGAATAAATTTATTGTGTATTATTTTAACGATATATATTTTTCTGCTGATATATAATATCGATGAAACTGTGTACAGATACAGTATTTAATTAATTTTATTATGTCACAAATAATAACATTTTTCCTTTTATTTATTATTTATAGATGTCAATCCATTTTATATCTTACATTATGTCTAGCATAACTATATTACGTCATTTTAATAAATATATATATATATTTTTTTTTTGTTAATTTTGTTGTCTACTCTCTCTTGCTTCTCATATATTACATAATTGCGATATAGAACAAAAATAAACATATATCGCATACGTTTCCTTCTGTAGTATTTTTTTTGTTTTTTATTTATTTGAATTATGTCATTGCTACACTTTTATTAAAAAAATCGTTTCATAAACCTCAATATAAACTTTTTTCAAAATTATAAAATATTGTAGCACACAAGAATTGCTAATGCACCACTTCTTCCTATTTCTACCCAAGTAGTGTGAACATACGCATGACCTAAATAAATTTTTGCAAAAACAAAATATTAACAGGAAAGAATATAGTATAACTTACAACACAAACACATTGTATTTACTTCATCTAACTTCGGAAGAATTTTTTTTTTTTTTTTTTTTTTGTACTTGCATTAATTATATATATATGTATATATATCCCTAATTTTATTTAATTTACTCTGAAAAAATTGTTATTTTCTATGAGGTAAAGCAAATACATTTAAAGCTTTTACTCAATATATATTTTAAAATATATTCTTATTTTAATATCCAAAGGGAAATTATATTTCATTGTACACAGCATATAGGAATATATATTTATTACATCTTGTTTTTCTTTAATTTTAAAAAAAAATTATCTCTGATTTTTACCCTTTACATATGAAGTCACAAATGAAAATATTTTGTTGATAAATTTTTTGCAATGTACACAAAATTTTTAAACACTTTAAACGGGAAATTATAAACTAAGGAACATTAATCATGTAAAATAGTGCATCTGAATAGTAACATATAAACACTGCTTTATTTTTACGACGCCCTGTATGAAGAACGAATATAATGTTTACATGTCATTAAAATGCTATTCCTTATTCTTCTAGATGTTTAGGGGAAAAAATTGTTTATATATTTATTAGTAAGCAAGGTTTAATTGCTGTTATTCTCCTTATTTCACTTCATTTTTATTTTTTTTTAAATTGGACATTCCTTGAAATGGTATCTTTATCTTTCTAATTTATATTTGTTCTGAAATATATCATTCTTAAAAATCCATTTAATTTTTATTGTACAATTATTCCATATTATTTATATTTATTAAATTTTATTGTTCTGAAATTTTTTTATATAAAGACATTTTTTTGTAAAGTGTTTGCTAAAATATATTTCTTCAGAGCACACTATAACATATTTAATACATTATAAATAAATTGGTGTTATATTTTTAAATAATAAAAAATAATTCAAAAAAGTTTTAACTACATTTAGCGCATTATGCATAAGATAATATACGTAATACCTCTAATATTACAGACTATTTTGCTCAAATAAGTATATTCTGATATAAATGTAAAAACATTTTATTTTCCTTTCTTATGAAACTTTTTACATTTTCGCACTTAACATAGGTGTGTAATATTTTCATGTGGAACATACTTATAGTTATTAAAATTTTTTGCCCTTTTATATTATATTATGTTTTCCTCAGAATAAAATTTTTTATTATTACTTAAATGTAAATTTTTTCTTTTTTTTAATGATGCTACAAATTAAAAAGACATTTTTTATAATAAAAAATTCTAATATAAAATTCAAGAATAATTCATAAAATGCATGTCCATGTATTTTAACATATACAGAAAAGTGCAAAATAATAATAATAGAAAAATTTAAGTAATTATATATATAGATAATTAATATAAATACAAGTAGCATTCTGAATATTTGGATATAACTAACAATGTTAACTATGAGACAATAAATTAGGCTGTTTTCTTTTCAGAAAAGCATTTAGAAACAACGCAAACTTCTGAACAATTAAAAAATATATAGCAAGAATTGTAAAGAAATGTAAATATTATATTAATTTAATTCTCTCTTCTCAATTTCGATGTTTTTCTTTTGAACTTATATTTTTATTTAATACGAAAATGTTATAAATAAGAAAAAAAAATGAAAAGAACATAAAAAGTTAGCATGACAATGAATTGCACTATAAGAGTTAATTAGATTAACTTATTTTGATATGCCTTACATACGTTTATAATAAAAATGGAATTAGTTAAATTTTCCAAAGTGCATACACTAAAAACACTTCTTTAACGAATCATGTACAACTATGCAACATCATTTTTACATTTATCAGCATTAATGTGTCTAGTAATGTGCATATATAAATATGTAAACATATGTAACAAAAAACAAATACATGGAAAATGATATACCTATTCAAATATAATAATGATTAATAATTATATTGAAAAAGAATAAATAATCAGATGTAAACGTATCATTGTAAACTAAAAACACTTGTATATATTAAATAATTATTTTGTAATTAGCAGTAAAATTACACCAGTTTTCCGCTAATAGAACTGTGATTAATTATCATTTTTTATGGAAAAAACACTCATATATTTTTTATATTTGTTTAAAAAAATGCGCAAAAGGCGTTGTTACTTATATGGGAAAGTAAATAATTAAATTATAATAGTGCATAACTATTAAATTTCCGTTACGCTAATAACGCAGGTATGTAAATCATTTCTAATCATTGTAAAAAATATATTTATTCATAAGTAATATATTTTGAAAACAATAATAAAAAAATTGTGCCATACAGTTCTATAGAAAACATAATTTTTTACTCTACATAAGCATGACTTAGTAGTAGACTCATTTACCAAAAAATGTGCTATAGAATTAATATAACACACGCGTAAAATTAAAATTTTTTAGAATCTTAATTTCTTATTTTGTTACGTTCTGAATTATCTTTTCTTTGTAAAATTAAAAATATGAACACTGTCAAATAATTGTACATTGGTTATTGATTTTTAAAGGATAAATAAAAATTATAGGCTACAAAAAAATGTACACAGACTATTCAAATATAATAAGAAACGTTATATGTTATATGTTACATGTTATGTGTTATGCTAAAGATTGAATTACGTCATTTTTCCCCGTCACATATTTTCATAATCATAATTTTTATAACATTGTCTAGTTTATATATTTTCAGAATTTAAAGAATTTTTTAAAATGGCAATTCCAGTAAATGTTCATTCTTTAAAAGCACACTATTTAACATTATTTGAGTATTTATTTTCTAATGAAATTCATGAATATAATTAATTTAATAAAATGAGCATTTCTATGTTATTTTTTTCATTTTTAATTTCAGGACGCTAATAATTGTGAATTACCATCAGAAAAATATTATAATTATTTTAACATTGGTTAAATAACAGAAAAGTATCACAGTATTTATTATTCCAATGAAAACACAAGTACAGGTGAAAAACTACTTAGTAAGTATCCCATCCTACAGAATTATAGTTATAAATTAGCATCAAATTTAGAAATTTTCACGGAAGAAAAAGAAATGTCTACTAATTTGAAGAAACGGTGTACACATCTGAAACACTGGTTGCATGACCATGTTATTAATGCAGCTGCAGTCAAATACCCTTTAACCTATATAAAGATGCTTCATTCAGTTTGGTTAAGTATTATAAATAGTTCTGATGATTCTATAGAAAATATATATAAGACATATTTTTCTCCAGTTATCATAGGATATATAGGAAAGTGGAAAAAAATGCGACTATAATAATAATTATGTACATCTGAAATCTGCATTTAAAGGTAAGGAAACATGCAAGGAAAATTACTGTAAGTACATCGCACATATTTTTAATATATATAATGAGTTTCTACATGTATGTACTGGAACGAATGAAAAAAGATGTCCAGTATATTGGAATGATTTCAAAAAGAATTTTGAAGAAGCTTCTAAAATTGAAACACAATGTAAAGAAGTATATGATAAACTTGGATTTTATAAAATAAGGATGGATTGGGGGGAGCAAGGTATAGAGGAATATATTGAGCAATATGAATCAGAACATAGGTTTTCATTTATTGAAAAAATGATTGGTTATAATATAAAAAATATTTTATCTAAATCGATACACTTTTCTAAGTACAGTGTTCTACCAATTTTATTCATTCTTCTATTTTCTTTCTTTTTGAAAAAAGTAAAGGACATCATAGAAAAAGCATAACACGCGTTCACTGTACATGCAACAAACTTTCATAAAATGTTTCGATCATAAAAATCTTATTATTTTACATGTATAATATGTTTCCTTTTTTAATTTTAGTTATCCCTGTTTGGATCCAATATTAGGCCTCGTGTGGATGATTTGAGAAAAATGTGGAGGAATGTACAAGGGGTAACGAACCCAGAAACATTGCTTAATTCTGGGAAGCCACCTTCTGGTGGTAATAAAATGGGCTAGTCATACATATCTATGTAGAATTGGCCATTTAAATGTAATACTAATGATAATTTGATTTTTGCAACTAAGATTAATGAGAAGAAAATTTATACTTATAATGTAGTATTATTAGAGTTAAAAACGAAAAACTTAAAAAATATGAAGTGTAATAAGTACTGGAACATCAGAGAAAGAATTTAAAATGCTTTTTCTTCTGAGCCCATATTATACTGCATCACTAGTTTGTTAAAATGAGCATACAATAATTAGAGAGTAAAAATTCTGTAAATATAGGAAGTAATGGACGTGGCAATCATATTATAATGATTAATACCTTTTTGTTTCGTAACAATTCAAAATACAGTTATGAACATTTTTCATATTTGTAACATATGAAATAAGCTGCATTTCTATAATTCTTCATAATAATTTGTTCATATATACTTATTTTTTGCGGATCTATTTATTGCATCTGAAATTGGAACAATAAATAGACTGCGAGTGTGCAAAATATAAAAATTTATTACTCACTATAGTTCCTAACAAAAGTATATATAATATTAATTTAGTTATAATTTGTTTGCATCACACTGTTTTTTTCTTTTTTCTTTTTTCTTTTTTTATGTAAAATTATTTCAGTAAGTTTTTAATAAACTAAAAGTAAAGAATGAACACATAAGCATATTTCTTCAATAATTTGAGCTAACACATTTATCTGTGTATAATTCCTTATATTTGTGGAATTATCCATTTGTCAATTTTATAAATTTACGAATTTTTTTTGCACTTTCTTATATATGGCTAAAACATAGTTTGAACTAAAAATATTTCAACTAAATACTGATAATGAATAATATATTATTCTTTTGTACTTGTATATTTAGTTGAAAAATACTAAATAACTTTTAAGAGTTCATAAAATAAATTTATTTTTCTTTAAAAAAGAAGGGTTATTCACTAAAAATCTTTCAATTTTAAGTATATATCTTCCTTCTTTTTTCAAAGAAACCTTTCCCTGACATCCGTTATTTATTCACGGGGTTTGTTTATCAATAAACTTTTCTTTTATATAACTTTAATATTCAAATAAGAAAAAATTATGTTATTACAAAATATATCTCCCGTTAAATATTTGTCGTAATTCGGTTTATAGCCCTCCTAGTTCAACCTCACTTAAGAACAAATTTTTTTTGTAAAATGCGTCACACACATTTATGCATATATTATGAAAGAAATTGCATTAACAAATAACTTCAAAAATTTTATTCCATTTACCAGCCTTTCCGTATAGAGATATTATTTTTGCATTCTTATGTACTGAACAAGTAATAGCCATATTCAATTCTTCGCTTAATTTTTACCCATCCCTCTATTATTTAATGAACACTTGACTTTTTCTATATATATTGGTATGTCCATTACAGTTTTGCACAAAACTTCTTACACAGGATAAATGTAGTAAAATATTTTTAACAAATATAACTTTTGTGCATATCCTTTTTTGTTAAACATCTATATATTATAATAATACACATAAAATAAGCAATTATAAAAATTCTTCCTTTTAATGAATTTCGTAAATATGTAATACACTTCCACAAGTTTTCATGCAACTATCAAGCGCAATAAGCTATTTCGAATAATAGGCAATTTGAGAAAAAGTGTAAAAATATTCTATTATAATGCATGTAATAATGTATATAATTTATGTATCGTTTAATAGTGTAAATTTATAATTACTGCAATAACCTTTTATGAGCTTTACCTACTTTTGTTTTTCATGAATAATTCATCGTCTTTAGAAAGAATTATTTTGATAAGTAATACGTAATTTAATTGAATTCAATAATAAAATAAGGGAAATTACAAATAATTAGTAATAAAAATAATGGACAACAGTCAACAGAAGCAAACGCTGTAAATATTTGTTTTCGTCTGCTCTTCTTTTCTTGCCTTAACAAGAATAGCTCAATTATTCGGATAATCTCTTTCCATAATTCATACTTACACAATGGTTCATAATAAGAAAATGCATTTTAAATAAGTAATTCCCTATTTGGAACTAATTTCTTAGATTCATTTAAAATATAAATTATTCGTTAATACTAAATGATACCATATTATATCAAAATAAAAGTGGTTTGTGCAATCAGCATACATTATATAGATATTCTAACCTCGTTTTAAACATTTCTTGCTAAACATAAGAATGTTTCTTTATGAAGAACGTAAAAATTAAAGTGTCTGTTTCAAGGCTTAATCAATTATTATTGTAAAAAAAAAAAGTACGTTCAATATATATAAGACAATGTGATAATTCGTTGCATTTTCTTCCTTTTTTTTTTTTTCGTTCATTAGACCCCTTTACTTATTGCTTAAATTTTTTTCCATTTATATTGAGCAGTTATACAATATAAAATAATGCGATATATAATATGCATAAATGAAAATTTTATTTCAGCATTATGTGAGCTTGTACTGTTCAAAAATTTCGTAAATTATGCAAATATGTACATTGCACATTTTTATTTATTACTTGATATTTTTCTGACATAGTACGGAGTTTATATAATTTTTTTTTCTTGTCTGTGGATTGTATAATTGTTCTGTTATAATTAACATATGTGTAAAAAAGCAACGGACGACACAATTTTTAACTTAAAATTCATTTTCATTCGCTAGTTAAATATAAAATTTGTTTCTACATAAATACAATTTCATGTGATATTTTTTTTGTGAAAAACACCTATATTTTATTTACTCATAAAATTGATATTCTCACATAATAAAACATTATTATAAATACAACAAAAGCTGTATATTTTTAAATTGCATTGTAATGCATTACATCACTTTTTAAATAAATAGTATCTCCAATTTTATTATGGAATGTTTGTAAATACATTTATTCGCTACCTCGCATAATTATAATTTAATACGTTAATTATTAATTCATGACGAATATTGCATGTGCAATTTAAGTGCCTTATTTTAAGCATAATACTAATAACGGTAATATTTCTGTAATTCCCGCAAATCGATTAAAATTAAGGGTAAAACAATTAAAAATTGCATGCAAACAGAAAAAAGACAAGAACATTATAATAATCATAAACCATTAGACATAACAATCCATACATATATAGCCCCCCAAAAATACAGTAACAGAACATAAGAATTATTGTATTGAATATATATACACAACCTCACAATATATAGCATATTGGCAACGATTAAAGGGAAAGACAAACTACAGGGTAAATACAGCGCGAAAATGTAATTCATTTATTTCTGAATTATTAAGATAATGATACATTTTGCATCCAAAAAATGTAATTAAAAAAAAAGCTATCCAATAAACGCAAAATTAAAATAGTATATTTCACAATATTTGCTATTCGCTATCAAGTTAGTATTTTACAGACGTTAAAATATCTATCATTTTAGACACTTCAAAACACATAAATCCCAATACACTAAAAATTAAAACATCAAAATAAAAAAAAATCAAAAGAAAACATAATCAACATATAAATTATAAATTTTTTAAATATACCTAACACATTATACGATTAACATAATTATTTAATAAAATACTTGAAACTATTATATAATTATAATATTTTTCTTAAAAGGGGCCATTTCTTGAGAGGCAATTAAGAACACTTTTATTATAAGGAACTATGGTATTATTTTTTTATAAATATACAATTAATTTACTATCTATATTATAAAACGATGTAGTTAATTCTTATCCGCATGTTAATTACTCTTTTTTCATTAGCAGCTATATTATTCTTTTTTTTTGTATTTTCATTTGAAAAATTTAAGGATGCCAATAAAAAAACTATTTATAGAAAAATAATTTGCTAGAACCAGCAGTCATATACGCAGTACATAAATTATGTTTAAATAATTCGTTATAACATATATATATAGGGGAAACGATAATAATTAATTTCCAAATAAAATATAGAAACGTAATAATCATTAAGAAAATGTACCTAGTGATATATGATTTCTATAGTTCTGAGTTCAGAATTACACATGAATTATTTATTATCTTTTGATAACTTGACGTAAGTCTAAAGCACTTCAACAAGATAATTACAATGCAACATTTGAAAGAAAGGGAGAAAGAAATATGTGTAACAGAAGTAGAGACACACAGTTTATTATTAATATCAACGGGCATGAAATATTTAATGGGAATGCATAAAATGAAAAATACATATGTACTGAATATAAACATTATAAAATATATGTACATATTAGTTTATAAAGAAGGAGAATATATATATATATATATATATATTACAATTTTAAAAAGAAAACATTTTTTTAATTCGATAAATCTATTTTTATGCAATTTTTTGGTGTTCTTTTGGTTTTTCTTTGTAAAGATGATATTAATATTATTAGGAGATTATATATCCTACATTTTATTTATTTCACAATCACATTAGGACTTCGGCATTTATTTCATATTTAATGTGCATAAATGTGGTAAATGCTTAAAAGGAATAATAATGAATTCAACTACTTTACTTTTGTGGTAATTCAAACTTATTTATTTCATGTAATTCATATGTATTGTCTTAAAACACACTGTGGTAAATTAATAAATGTACATTTAAATACACAAATAAGAATGTCGTCCATATGTACATAAATGTAATAATCTAATATCTCTATTTGAAAACACAAAATTCCCTACATTATATGTGTCTACGTATATATATACATCACTTTATTCAAATTATGAATTTAAACGAAAAACAAAATAAGGAACTTCAATCAAAATTAATAAACAATGGGGGTTGAAGTGGCCTTTACAGGAGACTCCCAAAGGAAATCCTGTATGGATGAATTTGATGAAATAGATCCTGATGACGACAAGAAAATTGAAGACGTTAATAAAACAAATGAAAAAGACGGCACATTTCTCCAAAAATGCCACGATTTAAGGATATATCTAGAAACATATAATGCAAAATATAAGCACTGCTTTAATGGTGAAACCGCATCTCTCTTTTTGTCTAATAGAGATTTAATTTATTCGGCATTAGTCAGATGCACTAAGTATGAGGAACGTCAGGCGGAGTTGAAACGTGGGAAAGAGAAACAAGTTGCTACGGCAGGTGAGCTAGGTAAACACACCGCAGAAGAAGATTCTGCAAAACTAACATTACTAGGAGAACAAAAAAGTGAAGCCGTAGCAGGTTGTACGAATGAAAAATGTAAATCAAAAGAAATGGAAAATCAAAAACAGCCAGAAAGAGAAGGAATGCATAAGGGTGAACCTAAATCGAGAAAAGAACAAGAAACTTCAGTATCCTTGCAAGAATTAGCGACTGTAACTAACTCTTTATCCACTGATCAAGAATTACTCGGGAATAAAGCCCATTCTTCTGGTTCTCATTCTCAAGAAGATCCTACCTTAATTAGATCATCTAACTTGGATTCTCCTAAAAGTGTCGAAGGAGTTACCCAACCTGATGATTCTCTACAAGGTACTCCTGCTACAAATTCTTATCTAAAAGTAATATCCGATGTAATTGGATTAGCTAGTGAAAAATCTTTACTTAAAAATTTTCCTTATGATTGCATCATTACGTCAGGTCCGGATAAACCATCACGTTCTTCGAGTACTACTCTTATACAACATCCAGTTGATCAAGTTGATAAGGCCAAGCCGGTTTCAAAAGGTAGTGATACAGATCTTTTATCTTCTGAAACTTCTGGAAAAGAAATGACTCCTGGAAAATCGCACCACGTTGCAGGCTTGCCGTCCGCTAGATCATCACTACCTGATGAAAGTGTGTCATCCACTGGTACACCCTTAACTACTTCTGGAGTATTATCTCCTGGCTTATCTTTGCCTTTTTGAGAGTCATCATTTTTTGATGAAACATTATCTGCTGTAACTCCATTACCTGTTAGAGAAGCGGCACTAGATGGACGAATGTCTTCTTCTGCACATCAGTTATCTGATGGAGTAACATTATCCTCTTCTCAACATTCATTAGTTTCACAACAGTTAACTACCGAAGGACAATCATTATCTGAAATACATGTATCTGATCAAACAGAATCCCCAGTAAGAACACTACTTCATCCACAGAATTGTGATCCTGATAAAATATCATGCGATGCCAATCTCAAATCATCTCAACAAAATTTACATAACACTAACTTGACTAATCATCATTCTGGTGAACATAGTACATTCGGGAGAAGAGATACTTCAGAGGCATCTATAGACTTAGAAGAAAATCATTTAGCGAAAGGTGACATAAAATTATCTACATCTCATGCATTATCTGAAGGAATATCCATTAAAACGTATATCATAATTATTTTGGTGGTCATGGCAATTATTCTATTATCTCTCCTCTTTTTAAAAGTAAATAAATCTTACAATTAAAAATACTACATATATTATTATTATTGTTTTAATTTAAATATAATTTTGAAAACTACATATTTTTTATTATAGTATGCTTGCTTGAGGGGATATTTTAGTAAAAAGAGAAAGAAAAAACGACAAAGAATACAAGAAGAATTAGACCGAATAATGTATTCACCTTCAATTTTTGACGAGCATAATATGTATTTGCCATATGTACGCCTAGAAGATTCATATTACTACAATACTCATGAAAATTACATATCAACAGAAGAAATATAAAAAATAGAAATAAACAAAAAAAGAGACAAATTTTCTTAATATTTAAGCAAATATTAAATTTATCACTCTAGGTTAACTTTGAAAATGAGAAACACACAGATATATCCAATGTAAGAGTTAATAAATGATACATTATAGCTAATTTCTTTATAAAACACGAAAGATGTTGTCACATAGAAACAATAAAAATGAGGAAAATAAACAGAAAATTGAACATAACATTGGTAAAAAATATAACAAGTTAAATGAAAAAGGAGCATCTAGTTTACTGCTTGATATCGAATATATGCATAATCAGGATATGCATGTTATACATTCATTAGTGTTCTAAATAGAAAATGGTTCTATTCAATAAAAAAATATATTGCTAGCGTATTACATAAAAAGGAAAAAAGTAAGAACGATTACAGGGAAAAATAATTACAAACAAAAATAATGAAACATAAATTAATCCAAAAGTATGAAGTTATATTGTACATCCAAAATGAACAAAATAAATCGATTAAATAATAAATGATTACGATAAATCTACGATACAATAAATAAATATAAGGAACTTAAATAAAAACATTATGTTTTATAGTAACTATTGTAAAAGCAAATTAATAGAATTGAAGATATTTGTAATTTTGTTATAAACAGAAAATTAAAGTATATCAGAAACAAACTAAACAAAAATAATGTGTGATTAGAAGCCATATCACATTTTAAGTTTATTATTTAAAACCGATCCTCGTATATATATATATGTACAAAAAAATATATTTTACAGTAAAAAATGTAATTCCTTAATTATGTTAAGAAAATGATATAATAAAAAATAGTTATATAAATTAGGCTTAATTTAAAAGGAGTTTATAACAACTTATATAGCCAAAAATTATTATTCCTTGTAATGCATAAAAAATAAAAATTCAGGTGTATATAAGAAAAAATATATAATTAGGAACTAGACAATATACACACATAAATTTACTGATTATTTTATATAAGCACTGAGTGAAAACTAATACCAAAATTATGGTATCTTTTACTAATAAAAATAGCAGGTGGAAATTTTTATTCAGATTTTGTATATATGGATATACATTGATTTCTTATCCGTATGAAAAAAAAATTATTGTAGTAACCATTAATATAACATTCATATGAATCAGTAATGAAATAATTTTAACGAAAGTAAAAATATATGTGTCGATTATGCATATAAAGTAGAAAAAATGTTAAAAAAGTGGCATGTTAATAGCTGCAAAGTTATTAATAATATTATTAATTATACTTTCAAAATATAAACTGTAAATATATAATACTCTTAGAATTATCTATAAACACCCCTGTAAATTTGTAAACGGATTTACGCAAATATATGTATTTCTACTATATCGACCATTAGCAACATGTTAATTATAAAAAAACACAATTTTTTTTGTACTTTTTTTTTTGTGTGATATATAATATTATATTAACAGAATTTAAAAAATATATTTTTAATTATATTCCCTTTAAGGGATAATTTTTTCAGTAAACTAGTAATCTTTATCACGCTATTTATATATATTATAAAAACGTATATATTAGTCATATATTTGTATTTTTTTTATGTGAAATATAATGCTGTATATTACTTCCCTAATAAGAGTATTAAGGAATCATTATTATCCTACACAAATACACTATTAATTATTATGTACATATATACTACATTATTTGTTTGTTTCTTCCACTATATTTTAATTCTTTTTAATTTATTTTGTTTAGTTTCATACGAACATTTTATAATTCTATATGAATGTAATATTTTTTTCTACTTTATCATGATTTAACATTTCCTTATTCTTATTAAACCATTATAATATTAATTCGCCTTGGTAAATTAAAATAACGGGAATATATAATTTAACCGTTTCAATTTTTATAGGAAAATATTTCATATTATGTTACAGGGAACTCTTTATTTTGGATAATCAAATATAAACAAATCTTATTTTTTTCTTAAACGAGTATGCATGCAATTTAAACTAATGTAATTGTTCTTTAATTATCAAGGACAGCTTAAACATTTTTATTATTCAAATAAATAATTATCCAATGTAATGATACAATGATATAATATAAATAGGATAACTCCACATATGTTTTAGATGAGGCACTTTAACAAAAAAATATATTTATAATTCTAATAATAATTATAAAACTACGGCAATATAATTTTTTTTGGATAGAAATTTACCCTTGTATATATAATGTTTTCAATTAAAAAAATACAACAGAAAAGTTTACTTTTCATCATATTAATAAAATACGGGTTGCATAACCTTTAAAAGTAAACAAACAAAAAAGAAAAGACCCACAAAAAAAAAATTAATCCTTTTTTATGGCTTAATTTTACGAATTAAAGAAAAAAGGGTTAATACTTAATGAAATATGTAAAAAAAAAAAATGTAGAAAAATTCATTAACACAAAAAATAAATAAAGATACACTAAAATATAAAAGATGACTAAATTTCGAGTAAATAATAGTAAATAAAAAAATATAAGTTCACTATTTTTCTTACTCTCTCAGCATTTATGCAACACAGTGCTAAAATAAATTTAATACTTAATATTAATTTTTATAGCTCATAATCATTTATTTTACGAAAAAAAAATTTGCGTTTATTTGAAAATATGTAGAACATTCTGTCTATTTACCTATATGTCATAATTAGCTGCATTATCAGTACACCTAAATTGTGTACATATAAATGCTAAAGACAACGCAATATACCTGATAGTATTTTTTTTTTTAACTCTATAACACCATTTCCTCGGTTTCTGTGTATTATTCTACATGTGAATATTTACTTTATAATAAATAAAATAATTTATTAAAAAAATATTTAGATTAATCCAAGTTCTTATTCTTTATACATTTTCAAACACGAATAAGTAGAAATTTAATTGTAGTGCGCCATTAAATTATGAAAATTTTCTCATTAATTATAATTTGTCTATTTCTTATTTATGTAAAAACATACTGTGAAGAATACATGTAAAACAACTCTTTTTCGTTTTATTGATGTATATAAGATTTATGAATTTTTAGTAGTTATCTAAAATATAAATAACTTGTATTTTATTATCATGAATAACAAGTTATAAACATTAATTTTTTGTTAATATAATTGCAAATTTATAATTAATTAATTTTTATATTCCCTTTATTTATATAATATTCATGTCAATATTTTCTTCGTGCTTGAATTATATACACTTTTGTTTTTTTCGTCCTATTTTTTTTTTAATTATATAACTTCATAGTACCTTCAAGTAATATATTTTTTCCATAAATTTATTTAATTATTTTTGTGATACATTCATATTTAACATTAGTGCAGTCTTCCTTATCTTTATTCAAATATTATAAAAATATTGATCGAGCATGCTTCTAAACTGAATCCTTTGAAGTGCGTAATGGAATATTTTCCCACTGCCTCAACATACCGACGTTGTATATCTTTTGATATTACTTAAAAAAGAAATGTACATTCATATTTTGTCAATATATATATTATATACTATTTGAAATTATATTTTTCAGAGGATAAATACACACACTTGTCTCCTCTTATTTATTTTGTTAGAGAAATATCATGTATTAAGTTAACTCTCATAAATATAAACAATTTTACAATATATAGCTTTCCATATACCTTTGTACGTAATATATTTATATAATGTTTTATAATATGTACAGTATAAACTACGAATTGATGTGCATAAGTATATACTTAATTTAAATATTAATCTATAGGTTGCGTCTTCTTTGCTAACAATAAAGCCAAAAATACAATTCCCACACCACTCATAAGAGAAGTATATGCTAATAGGGAACCTAAAACATATTTTGCGTTCTTCACTCTTTTCCTATATTGTGCCTCATTTACACATTCATTAACATTCTTATTTTTGCAACAACAACAACAACAACAACAGTTTAGGGGAACATACGCATTTAATATGTATTTTTCAGTATTAAGGTCCACTTTTTTAATCTTTTTTTCTAAAACAGATGTATCTTCTTTGCTGTAGTAAATATATTTTTCTTTATCAAATTTATTTTCCAAAGTGAATTTGAATGTTTTTTTTTTTTTTTCCTAAATTGCTTTTATCTTCTAATTTTTACTTCTATTATTTTATTTATTTTCTTTTAATATCTATGAGTAACTGAAATAAACATTTTTTATAACATTAAAATCATTTTCATGCATTATAGAAAAGAGCTTATTTTTCATAATAATCTTTTCATTCCAATATATTTTCTCCTTTCGGAATCTAAAATAATAGAAAAATTATTATTTCTCTTATATAATATATCATATGAGTTTTTCAAAAGGTGTTTTACCCATTTTAATCAGTATTTACATGCCATTACTGTTACTTACATGTAGTAAATAAAAGGACAACTGTGCAGTGTATAAAGATAACAGGAAAAAATGACTTTTTTATTTACTAATACACAATAACTATATTCCAAACTTATGAATGTCAACGACAATTCTTTGTCAGACCCATTTAATATGTAGAAAACGAAAAGCTTATTTACTTAACACCCATTTTACTTCATAAATTTTAATATTAGAATACTTATATATTTTTTCATTCATTTTATATCCATGCATTTCAAATTTATTATTTTTAGAAAATAAATTAGTTTTTATTATTATTTTATTCTTATAATTTCATATCCAAATTATTCCCGGCATTTACATCAGCATTCATGATATTAAATATCATCAGTATCATTTCTCATAAGGCATTTTATAAATATTAATAATTTTGGTAATATACAAATTGTAATACATTAATATATTCAAGCATTGTGTAATAAATGGGCCTTCTAGTATTCCATGTATCTTTATTTTTCTTTTTTGAAAAACTAGTAGCTATATGCACTTAAATGATGTCACATCAATTTAATATAAGGAATGTAAATCAGATTCACTATACATTATTTTAATCTATATATCATATTTTTACAAAAAAAAATACATTTTTACATATAAATGACAAATAATTTTTATCATTTTACATGAAACCAGTGTATACATAAAAAATATATGCTTCTATCTTTGTTTTAGTAATATACATACATCTATATATAATATTATTCTTATATAAACTTATTTTTTCTCCTAATTTTGCACAATGTAAAAGTTAATAATTATTTGTATATAAATTATTATTATAAATAATCATACAAATTTTTATTTTAATTATGTTTAATGCTTAATTGTTGTAGTATTTATACTGAAACTAAATTATATGTTGTAATTATTCTTTTAACGATATAATTAATATTTTATATATTTAATATGCATCAATAGATATTATAATATTTTTATACATTCTATCATATTTTTAATTACATTATAACTGAATTTGTATTTTTTTTTTTTTTGCTACTTTAATTTTAAAATGTTAATAGTAAGTTTTGTAAAGCACATGTCAATACCATACATCAATTTTTGCAAAAAAAAAAAATAAAATGGTAAAAAAAAAAAAATTTACATGACTAAAAAATTACATTAAACAAAATGCACACTTCCAATAAATCTGTTTACAAAATTGCAATGTGTTTATGTATTTCTCAACTTATGAATTTCACTATTGCATCTATTATATTAAACAAATATTGAAATATCTTGTAAAATATGTTTTTTCTCATATATGAAATGTAATTAACAGTGATATATATTCCATAACATATTATATTTATAATTATTATATGATTGTAATTAAAAAAAATATTTTGTAACTAAGAGTTCAATTAATTATAAAATGTGAGAGTGAAATATACATGCGATAATATCACATTGCTGTTTATGTAACATTTCACATACATAATATGTTAACATTTTGAATTAAAAATATACCCCTAAAAAAATTAATAGAAGAAGAAAATTTTTTTTTATAAGGTATTTATGTAATGTTTTACGACATCATGTAATTTTTTCCGAATAGAATATATGAATGAAATACCAAAGAAACATGTATATATCAGTAAAACAGAATTATATTATATTTAATTATAATTTTCATGAATAATATATAACATCATTCTTATAATTATATTGGAAGTCTCAATATATATGGCATTACACATATTAATTTATATTAATTTACTTTTATATACACATTTTTATCTTATTTCAATTTCAAATATGTTCAATTAATTTTTTTGTTTTTTTAATACACAAAAAAATATTATTTGTTTTAATATTATTCTAAAAATATACTTATTTAAAACTGCTCAAAGCCTAATGAATGTTATATTTTCATATATAACACATTAAAACTAATATTTTTATGTTCTGTATGATACAAAGTTTGTCAAAGTGCGAAATGTAACATTCAATTTCCTACGGGTTAAAAAGGATAGAAGTGTTCGTTAGTGCTATTTATTTATAATAGGTAAATATTTTGTAAAATAATAAAAATAATAGTAAAAAAAAACGGAAAACTAAATTATTTTTTATATCCTGTAGTACACATTATATTTCTTTTATGATACCTATTTTAATAAAATTTTATATGCATTAATATAAAATTCTATATTGCGTATTTTCATATATATATCATAAATATTATGCAGTATTCATTTTATTAGAGAACATACACAATATATTTGACCTCATAAGGATGAAATGTCCAAATAAAATAATTACTCATTGATAAAAAAATATTCACTACAATTATAGTCATTTAACTTTAAAAAAAAAAAATTAACAGTATTTTTCTTAATATTTAATATTATATATTCAATGATATTGATCGATTGAGCATCGAAATTGTGCAAAAACATATAGTCGTACAATACTATAATGGAACTCCATTAATACTACTTTAATCTTCTTTTTACTTTTTATTTATACAAATATATTTAATACATTGTGTAAAATTAGAAATGAAATCATTTAACCTAATAAGCGGTTAATCATTTCCACTTGACAATATTTATTTATATAATTCGGATAAATAAATAATATAGGTACTAGTAATCTATTGATATTTAACCCATAAACAAGAATTAATTACAAAATTAACAACTTTTCTTACTTAATATGCCTGAAGTTAAAGAGAATAATATATATAAACTTTTAAAGGAAAAAGTAACAATAATTTTCTTATTATTTTAATTATTAATGTTTTTTTTGGGATTATTATAATTCTCTATGAACACCATAAGAAGTCATTTCTTCAAAATAATCACAATTTACATATATTTTTTTTATTTTATTTTTAGCACACTTTTCAGAAAAATAGCAATATTCAAAATTTCTACAATGAATTATATACAACATGTTCTGGGGATACAAGACATTCATGTTTGAGAAGTCCATCGCAAAAGTATCCAGGTAATACTGCATTTCATAATTTTATAAAAAGTTGTAGCACAAATCAAATAAAATTTGTAAGTATTTCAGATCAATTTAATAACTTCAAAAGGGAACCCTTAAAACGATGTATGTATTTTAAATATTGGTTTTATGATCAAATAATAACTAATGGATTTGATAACGAAAAAATTATTGAAATTTTTGAAGTATTGAGTCAATTTCATAATAAAATTGAATTTCCTATAATAGATAATCATGAGAATATACGTACTATAGCTTCAGATGTTGATTCTCAAATTATATGTCAAATTCATATTTCCAATTTGAGTGATATTAAAAAAATAAAATTGTCATTTGATTATTTAGAAAATTATAATAGTAACGATGGTACTAGTGGCATAAATAAGTTAATATGTAAAAGGACACAGAAAAATGATATGAATGAAGTAATTAACATTTGCATTAATAAAGTTGGTGACGCTGACGAAAAATCACAGCTTATATGCGAGGAACTAGATGAATATATGAAAATGCATGGTATTGAACAGTTATCCGAGGTTAAATGTGATGCAGAAGATGAGGAACTGTCTTCTGATGATGAATTTGATTCAGATCTAGGAGTATCCCCAATGGATTCGCTTGATTCTCCTACACCTAGTAATGATCCTAACGTGATGAGAAGTATATCAGTATCCCTATCTCTTGTTGCAATTTTTGCCATTTTTTTATTTTTATATAAAGTAATAGGAATTTTATTGTATAATATTATATATATTTATAAAAATTATTTGTCTTCAATATTACTGAATAATTACAAAATAAATTCAACGTCTTTTTGTTTTTCTATATACATTAGTTAACACCCTTAGGAACCTCCTTGAGAAGGTACATTAAAAAGTCATCTAATATTTTACATAATCTGAGGAAAAAAGAGCAAGAAGAATTATCCCAACATTCAACAAATTTAGACATGGTAAACTTTTACAACGAACCACATAATATAGCATATCATGCTTCTTGATACATCTTATTACAATATAATGTATTCTTAATTATATTAATTCATAATAATTAGCATAAACTATACACTTGTTATTGGAATAATAATAAGATGTGTAAGCAAAAGTATAAATGTAGCAATAGCATATATAAAAAAAATTTTCTTTTAAATTGTAATATGCAGTTAAATAATAAAATAATAAATGTTTTAAAGCATAACAATTTAACAACGATATAATATAACTTAATGTATAAAGTTCCTAAATATTCAACAAATAATAATTTAACTTCAAAAAGGATAAATATACTAAAATTGTTATATTTATATGCAGTTATAAGGAAATATAAAATTCTATGCCCTTAATAGTTAATATAAAGAATAAAACACTTCTTTATATATACATAACTAATTTATAATAAAAATAAACTAGTATAATTTTAAAATAAATATATATGTAGTGCTTTACGTTAATAGAGTATACTGACGAGTAACAGCGATAACTCTTAGAAAAAACAAAAAGGTATGCATTCCCTTAATTGTCGGTAAAGATACCATAATATTTATAGTAAAACATTATTTATGTTAACATTTGAAAATTTATTTATTCTTTTATGAATATTATTACTATGTTATAATAAGTTAATCAGTTAAATTCAATTATGTATTATTTGGAAAAAATTTTATTCTGCATAAATATAAAAGAAAACCGTTGAAATTTCAATTGTCTTGTCACTACATATTTTATGGTTTAGGATAAATAAAGGAATGAAGACACGTATAAGTGATGTAAATACATTTTATATTAACAATATATAAATTAACAAAATGATACCAGAATAAATATTATAAGTAATTATTAAAAAATATATTATTTAGGATGATATAGTACACATAGTAGTTATATACTAACTTAAAAAATGAAAATTCCCTATAGTAGATAAACGTACATAAATAATACACATAGATATACAGTTTAAAAATAAAATATTACTTTATAATAATTAGTTATTATGAAGAAATTCATTCTTCTCAGTTCCTGTTATTATTCGTAATACCCATTATTTAATGTTTATAGATAAATTCTACAAAAATTATAATTTCTATTTCTGTACTATAATCTACGAAAATAACCTTATTTAGAGCTACGTCATCATAATGTATAATCTAATTTTTACAAACAATTATTAAATGTTATCGTAAATGATTAATTATACATATTCAGTATATACACCTTTCCTATTGTGTGCACAATTCAATTTATAAAATATAAATATAACTGTGTATTCTTTCAGTTTACAAGTAACAGTTTCATATTAATAATTACGTATTTAAATTACATGAAAACCTAAAAGTATATAAAATTTTATATTTCTTCTCTTTTAGGCATAACCTATTTTTATGCTTTAAATGTATAAGATAGAATGTGTTGTTTTATTTGTTTTTTGCATCATTACTTCTTTGATGATTTCTTACATGTTATACATACAGTTCACTAATATTATCATATCATATAAATTATAAAGCTTTAATATTAATTTTTTCATGTATATATTAACAATTCATGAAAAAATTTTATAATTATTTTTTATATTGTTCAATCATAACCAAAGTGTAAAAATAGCATAGAAATATTATAAATTAAATATTAGGAGGCTAAAAAAATAATGTACAAAAATCTAAATTGTTTGTATAATACATTTCTTGATATTATGCATATACTAATTTTTATTAACTACTACTGAAATGAATTTCGCCACTTTTCTGTCTTTTATTAGATTATTTCATCAAGTTAAGGTATATTTTTTTCTTATTTTACTAATGAATATACAATTAAAAGTTCCAAGTGTGTTCTGTGGCCTAAGTGTTAATTTTAATTTTTTGATATTTCTACATATGCTATTACATATATATGGTGCAGCTGCTGTAATATAATATATTTAAACAAAATACCTAGAATGTGTATATTGTACATTTAATGCTATATTCGCACATTGCTATGGGCAAATTCAATCAAATATTTTAATTGCATTCAATTTTAATCCCTTTTTTTAGTTTTTCTTTACACGCTTTTATTACAAAATGGGGAATAAAATGTAAAATATATAATAAAAGGGGAAGTGTTCCTATTTAATATCTCGATAATATTGTACAACCATTATTTTATATTACGTATCCTATAATGTTAATATATTTTTTATTCTTTTATTGTTTTAATTGAGGTGTGTAAATATGACCATTCTAATCATTTAGTTTTAACGTTGTAATTTATATTTCATTTAAATCATAGCCTTTCCATTTTATGTATGCATTCAATAAATTTATATTAAAATAATATTTTCAATAATATTAATATATTATACATGGTATTAAAAAAGTATGTGTCATAATTAGTGTTAATAAAATCTAATTATTATGTATATGATATTTTTTTCAGATAAAATATGCACAAACTACACGAAAATTTATATATTATATAAACATGCAAAATAATTAATAAGTAAAAAGAATAAATTATTAATTAATATTAATAACACATTTATTTTTTATTCCTTTAGATTTGGATAACAAATGCTATTGGTACAATACAAAAATATAATTTTAAAAAAATTATTAATAAATAAAATACCAAAAAAAAGAAAAACATGAATTGTAATACAAACAAATTTTATAAAATATAATTATATCATATATAAAATAAAAGCATAGACAAGATATCGTAAAAAATATTACTACTTTTATATTATTTTCGAATAAACTAAAAAGAACAGTGTAAAAAAATATCCTCAGGGGAACCTTGATTCTCCAATTTAATTGAAATTAAAATTTGTTTTATACTCTCTTTACAAAATTATATGTAATGTTATTTAGAATCCCTTGTTTCAATTTTTATTAAATTTCTAATTTATCAAGTGTTTTAAATATTTAAATAATTGTTCAATATCCTCAAGTATATATCAATATATATTAAATGGTTGTATCTACTTTATGCTTTGCTAATATATACTTGTCCCATACAATCTTCCAAACATAAAATTTTTTTTTCTGTAACATAAATAATGTGTAAATGTGTTTTCCAAATTAAAGTATATATGATTACTCATTCATATTTGCTCTTTTTAATTTATGCGAAATTCCATATCAATTCCATACTTTTAATTACATTTCGTTTTATGGACCTCTGAGTTGTATGATTTACGCAGGAATTATGCATTTCTGTATGTATTTACTTTTAAATTGTTTCTTCTTTGAGTTTATTTTCATTGTATTTCTTTTAATTTTTATTGTTTTCTTTATATATATATATATTTTTTTTTTTTTAACGGTAAACATGAGTGACTTTTTACTGGTCATATATCTTCATAATATAGTTCTAATTTATAATGTACTGTATGTGGAATTAGTTCATAGTTTCTAGCTTTATGATAAGCAATCTATAATCGATTTTTTTTGTATATATATATATATATATTTATATTTATATTTATATTTATATTTATATTTATATTTATATTTATTTATTTACACAAAACATAAAAAATATATGTATGTAACATAATCTTCAGACATACTATAATTTTCATCATGCCTAATTTCAAATATGAATAAGAATTTGCTAATATCGGCATTAATTTAAATATCCTTTAAGATTATATTATAAAAGTACTACCAGTAAAACATAAAGTAAGGATTTTATATTTTCAACACAGTTAAATGAAAATCAGGAATTCAATATTACTGCTAAGAAGTAACATTATATATTCAATTACTAATATGTAAATGTTGATTTATAAATATTTAATATACTCTTATTAATGATACCTAAGAGGTTACACTGTAATTATTTTACACAAGTATGAACTGTAATTAAAGCTAAAGCTTTTATTTAATGTTACTATTTGACCATTTAATGCATTATTCTCAGATATGAACCGTTGATAATTAGCATAAAAAGTATTTTTATTTATAAATAATCACTTTTTAAAGTAAAAGTTTATATAGAATTATAATTATTATATTTTATCTTTTGTATTATTCATAGGTATATATGTCCCTTTTACAACGATTTTTAACCAAATAATTAGTACAACTTAAACTTTTAAATGGAATTAAAAAAATATGACAGATTAGTAAATATAATGTATGATAAACAAACACAATTCTATTGTATAAAAAACAATTATTTCTATAAAACTATGTTAATTACAATGGCATTATTATAAGAATATTAAATATATTTTTGTTTGCAATCATTTTCTACAATCTTGCCTATTTTAAGATTATGCGAAAAAATTTTTGTTGTTTATTGTACGTCTATAGCCAAGATTTTGTAAAATATTCATTTTTAATCGTTAATGTATATATTTACTTCAAATAAATATATTTGGCGCATCATTCAGGATAGGGATATATTTGAAAAAATGTAAAAAATAGTACTTGCACAAATGCAAAAATGTTAAGTGTAATTCATTTTTACATTACTTATGTTGCAAAAGTATGAACATAACTCATGTTGAAAACTCTTTAATATCATGCATATAAAATATGAATTGCAATGTAAAAATAATTTCTTACACATTGTTTATTTTTTCATAGATAACTATAATAATTTTGACAAAAAATTAGTAAAATTTTTCAGTTATTTGTTTTCCAATCTTTTATTTATTTTTTTTCATTATATAAACAGTACTGAATAAAGATAATTTATTTAAAGTAAAAAATTAAAAATTGATAAAAAATAATTCTTTAATTTTTTATTAAAATATTTCTTTGGTAAAAATGAAGATTCACTTTTTATAATTAATATTACATAAATGGGATAACGTGATAATTTTTTTTTTTTAATTGAGCAACATTAATGATTAATTTTAACCGTATTTGTGTAAAATGTTTCCATATAAATATAGGTTAATATGAACATATCTATTATATTTTTCCTTACATATAATTATGTAAAAAGAAAATAACTTATTATTATCTGGAATTTAGTAATCAGCAGAATGTGAAATGGAAAAAATTTGGGAACAATCTAAAAAATACTTTTTGACTTGTTCTGTTACGAAAGTTTTGTGATTATATATATTATTCAAAAAAAATAAATGCTTATAAAAATTAAAAATTGAATAAAAATTTTAGATAAGCATTAAATAGAATTTTAATAATGTCTATTATGAGTTACGAATAGTGTTACAGTTATTTATTTTCTAAAATAATTGCACATTTCTGATTAAAAGAATGTAATGAAATAAACCAATTAAACCGATCTTTAAAAAAATAATTTCAGAAAACTACAAAAATACTAAAATATATTATTAGTCTAAAATATTTCAAGTTATAGTCTTTTTAACAAATGGGATATGTTATATGAGTAAAGAATATGGATAGACATTCACAGTATAGAAAACCATTGATTCGACGAAGCATGTATAAAGGAAAAAAGTAATGAAAGAAAAATAAATCATCCATATAATTAGAAAAATATATATATTATTGATAGTTTAACCCACCATCATATTATTACACATTCATTAATTACGAAATTATTTTAAAGAAAAATTTAATAAATAAAAAATGTTTATAACTTTATATGAACGTATCAATAAATAATTAAAAAATCATAACACTAAAAGCATTTATTTTGCCATAAAAATAAATATATAGATATTCATATATCGAAAAATTAAAAATAAAAGTAAATTATATTCCAAATATAATATATAAAATTAATGTCAATTTTTATAGAATTATTGCATTTTATAAAGTATGAAATTTATAAAATTTTGCACATATAAAATACCTCATTGGTATGAACTTTTCTTAAAAAAAAAAAAATGTTCTAAATTTAATTTCTCGTCGTTTAATGTTCTTAATGATTTATTATTGCAATTTTTATGGTTTAATAACAATAATGCTCTTTAATTTTGTTTGAAACCGTATTCTAACTATATTTAACAATAAATTCATTAATTTAATTTTTAAAACTATTTGTATTATATTGTTGCTTATATATTATATGAAACGATTAAAATGTTCTATAAGCACAAACTTGTTACAAAGGAAGCAAAAAATATAAGTAGTTGCTTTAGTAATTATAGTGTAAATAATGTTATTATAAATTGTCACTTTTATGAAACGAAAAAGCGATGCATTAAATAACCAAGGGTATTGCATAATTCTATAATTCTAAAATATATCTCTATTACATTTCGTAACTATTTATCTACGTAAAATAAAACAAATGTATAAATATATATTTATAACCTTATAAACAGTATATTCTATGTATTAATTCATTACAACCACAATATTGTATCATTTTTCTAATTTGTTAGAAATAAAGAAACGCTTCAGCGGATTGTTTTACTACCTAAACGTAATTATGTTCAACATTTGGTAATTATTTTCTGCTATATGATTAAATAAAAATATAACATTTGTGCATTGCTAGTATATAAGTCATAAAATAATACAACACGAATGTAATGTTTTCACATCCTTTACAATGAAAATACCAGGCCAATCCTTTGGATTTGCAAAATATAATATCCATTTTTGTAGCATTCTTATGAATGAAAACAATTTTTAAGAATATATATTTTATATGAATTAAAAAATAATCTATATATCATTCGCATTTTACTGGTTTTAATAATAATACTTATTAAAATTTTTTTTTTTTTAAATATCCTTATATGTAATATAAGATTTACGTTATATAAATCTTAAGAGATGCAATATAGAATAACTGCAAAGGTTAAGTTTAAATTTTTAAAAACCAAATAATTATAATCTAAGAAATAAGAAAAACAATTTATAATATTTATAAGTACGTCTATATTCATTTAAACTGCTCTAAATGGAAAATTGAATAAATGAATATTACAACTAAAATTGTACTTCATAACTATTTACATTATAAATTATCTAATGTGTTGTACACTATTTCAGTGTAAGCAGGTAACGTAAATTTTTTTTTTATTTTATCAAATGACATATTACAGAACTACTTATATTTTATTTGAATATAACATATCTGAATATCACTTAATTATATTCACTAATTATAATATTTTGTTTACATCTATCCTATTAATATAAGTACTATAATGTATTATAATGTAAAGGTTACTGTATTTTTATAAGAAAATTATATATATATATTTTTTAATTAATGCAGTGTTATAAATAATAAGTTAATATATAATACATTCCTAAAATTTACACTTATATGTTTGTAAGTTAAAATTTTTTATTATTTAGTTTTAATAGTTTAAAACAAAATATTACGATGTCTGAAAAACTATATGTATTCTCATATTATAGCCTTTCATTAAAATCATTTATTATATACCTACTTTTGAATTCCCTATTTCTAGCGGAGTTGATAAAAATATTTTGGAAAATACGTTTTAATTTAATTTATATATGTATATTTTTTTTTTTTTTTTTTTTTGGTATGAAATTTTCAGTAATATAAAGAATTACAGATCAATAGAAATATATATTGATATAAACTCCACAGAAAATATAGCTTATTTTTGCCATACAGTATATCTCAATTCTGATGTTAACAGAGACGCAGCAAAACTTTGTAAAGAATTCTCACATATTTTTATTCTTTTAAGTGATGAACTTAGTGGCGCCATAATCACGGTTGTCTCTAATAAATGTCATGAGTTTTTAAATTATTAATTAAATAGCCATGGTCGAGCTAGAAACATACATGCAACACTAAGGTGAACTATTTTCTAAATTTTAAAGACTAATTATTATGCATTTGGTGCAAAGGATATATTAGATGAAAAATAAATATTATAGATGAACCACATTTCAATAAAATTAATTTATTATATGAATTTTATAACATATATAATGAAATAAATGATGATGCTAATGAAAGTTGCTAAAAATTCGTTAAGCATTTCCAAAAAAAGACACTTTAGCTTAGAAAAAGTGTTTTCCTGAAAATGATATGTTTTTTAGTGCATTAAATGGTTTTAGAAAGATATGTGAAGAAAAAAAGATTCTATTTTACCCCTATGTAAAAAAGAAGAATTATTATCTTTACCAAGATTATTATCACTTAAAGCATACAAAATTCCATAAGAACAAGCTATATACATGGGTAATTAATTAATTCGTGGTATTTGACTTTTATAAAATATCTGAAATTATAAAAATAACGACTAACAATATAATTTAATAGTTTTTATTGATATACGAATTTATATATTTCTAATAAATGATCTATTACATATATATCATAATTCCATTTGTATCTCCAAGGAAAGTCATATATAATCTCTTTTTATTACTTATAGCATACCTAACTACATGAACTGATTTCGTTATGATATAATTTCCTTTGGATTTATTCAGACGGAGAGAAGAAATTACATGTGATGAAAATATTACAATATTTTGTTCAATATTGCAAAAGAAATAAAGAAAATTATAATTTATTTAAATTCTACAAAAAATTTTTACGTAAATATTACACTAAAAATAAAAGCGAATATGGTGAAATTTATAATTATTGTTCTACATCCAGTGAAAGTATAAAATTGTGTTCTACCATATATCAACGTTTTACTGAACAATTAAAAAAGTCATTATCAATAAAAGAAATTGAAGAGAAATATCTTGAAGATAAAACAAAAATACTTTAATGGTTTATTCCATATTTTTCATCCGATTCCATAGCAATACAATTAGGAAAAGATAATAACCCTTTCTCAAACATTACATCTACACTTGTAAGTACAGCGGCGGAAGCGTTTTTGATTTTATTCTTTCTGTATAAGATTCACAAAAAATCAATTTAAAATATATATATAGGAAAATTATTAAGAGAATAAATGTCTAATATTTTCCTAAAAATATAACGCACTTAACTGCATTATTTTTTGTTCAATATTAATTTTCTACATTGAGGCCCTGGATGCATCGAAAAATTATAAAGCATGAAGAAACTCTGTACAATTTTAACAAAGAAAATGATGGAGATTTATTTGAAAATAAATAAAAACTTGAGATCGGTAATCCGAATAATAAAAAAATTCATTTATCTTACAATTCTTCCTGAAAACCATTTTGATGTGGTAAACTAGTGCTTAAGGTTTATACAACGATTTATATTAAGATGCCATAAAAGTGATATTATCCCTATAATCGTATTTAACAGGACAGAATAAATAAATGCAGTTAAAAAATATATGATCTTCTTTGAAAAACATTTATATTCTTATATTTTTACTAATGTTAAACTGTTATTTTTTTTTTTCATTAGTTATGAAATTTTATTTTTCTAATTTTTTTTATACATTTATATGCATAGTTATTTTTAGAAATAATTTAGTTCAACTCTTAATATTTGTCGAACTAAATTGTATTTTGTATTTTAACACGTTTTTTAATTTTAACTTTGCATCGGCCTTATTAATGCGCATACTATAAATATTCCTATTCGCTTCATTGCATTCACAATGTATTATAATATACACATTAATACTTTTTTAAGAATACCCAATAGATTTATAATAGTAGTAATTAGTAACACAAAGAACACTGTTTTTCTTTATACATTATATATATTGTGAGTATACACTCTAACCATAACTAGACTACGCACGTAGTTCCCAAAATATGTTAACATGGTAGCAGTAAGCAGTGTACACTTTCTATTTCATATAAACACATTAGTATTTTTGAACCATTACTAAATTTATCTTATTTACAAACGAATAACTTTTGAGAGAACTATTAAAATTAAACATTATTTCAAATCGATTTACCCAAATGGTAGACATTAAGGACGTATTATCGTAATACAAATTAAAATCGTCGTGTGAAAGCTTCATGTCATTT
>FLRD01000672.1:0-15524 GCA_900088485.1 Plasmodium ovale wallikeri
AAGAATTTAGTAAAGAAAAATAATTATATATTTTTATTTTTTCGTATTATAATTCGATTTTATTTTTGTGTAATGTAGAAGTTGAGTATGCAGTAATGAATAATAATATATGAACAAGTTTTTAAATAAAATCCAGTGTTTCATAAAATACAACAATTATAAAAGGAATTCTTTATAATATTCTTAATGTCAAAATAAAGCAAACTAAAAATTTATGTAATTTGTGCATTCACTGCTTTCTGATACATTCTTTATTGAGTTACATTTTTAAATATGGAAAATCAGAACTTATATTTTTTCATTAATTTTTATACATGCAAAATATGCACACTGCTTTTCGAAAATAATGATAATTAATTGTTATTTAATTCTATAACGAAAAGGAAGTTTATATAATTAACAATTTTATAATACTTTTCAATATCAGTATTTCTGCATAGCTTTGATATTTTAAAAGAGAAATTTACCGAGACATATAAAATAGAATTCATTATAATTTATATTAATATGTTGAATGAGGGGATTACTTCATTTTTAATGTAAAATATGTACGATAGCCAAATAAATGTTTTTATGCCTTCCAAAAAAATTAGCAGTAAAATTTTTGGTCATGGTTAAATTAAAATTGCAATAGCATAATAATAATGCTTTAACAGCATACCATAAAGGTAGTTGATATGAGAATAAAATTATTACTTTAACATTAGCAATTTGGTCCAAAACTCGATATCACCTTGTGACGGAGAGAAATAAATAGATTAATATATAATAAACAGATGCTACAGGGTAATTGCGTCCAGCAATAATTTAAAAACATTAAGAATTTTGAAAATATGATAAAATCATTTATGAAATAAACAAATAAAGATAAAATATAATATAATGAAATGTAACATATTAAATAAATAATCGACAAATAACTTCTAAATGATTCTATCATTAATATGCTTAAAAAAATATGAATATTTTATTTATATTACGCGTTATGCATTAATTGTGCATGTATTTGTATTATTTATCATTTGTGTGCTAGGAAAATATTAAGCATCCTTATAAGTGATAAATAAATTGAAAAGTGATAATGGTACAAAAATTATATATTTTAGAGCATAATATAGAAATATATGTATGCACTTGTTATAGCAAAAATTCATTTAGTATACACATAACTTTAAAAAAAAAAATTTTTTTAGAATATTATAGGAATCACAAAAACTGTTATCTCACTCAAAAATAAATATTGTTAAATAATTATTATGGAAAATATATATAGATGATAAAGTAAAAATATAATTAAACATATTTAATACGTTATACCTATAAATTTTATAAAGGTTTCTAAGTGGGATTCTACGATAACCAGTAGTCATTATCTTGACTTCTCTACATTTGGATATCTTTTACATATGAAGTATATTTATACTTTCTTATTGAAGCTTTTAGTAATATATTTTTAAGCCTAAAAATGTAATTAAATAAATAATATGTATAAATATATAGAATAATTAAAAAATTGTCCTAATAAATTTGGAATATATGGAAAGGGTAAAATGGTGGAATAAACTGTATATTAAATAAATACAAAGTAGAAATTATGAAATATACAATTTTTTTGAATGAAATGAATTCTCGCCTTAATACATTTTATGAATAATCGAAATATTAATATATATTTATTTCTATAAAATACGTAAATTTATTTATTTAGTTGAATTTGCGAAATATTTATATTTATTTAAATTAAGTTTACACTTTTTACTGTATTAATTCTAAAACAGAATAAATAACATAAGGAGGAATAAATTTTAGAAATTATTAATATTTTATTAGTGTCAAGAAGATTGAATTTAACAGTGATAAAGCTTAAATTTAATACATATTTTATTTAAAAGTACATATATATATTGTGAATAATAATTCATTATATATTCCTAAATATATGTTAGTTTAAAAAATAGAATTATTAATAAAATAATAGTGTATATTTTATAGTAATTATATATTCTAAAGTCTTTTAGAATTTTTTTTTATTTTTAACGGAAATTTTAATTTTATTGTATAGTGGATTATATTGTTTATATAAATAAGTGTTGTAAATGTATATCACATGTCCATGCTATTGTAACTGTATTTATCCAAAAATTAGGATGTAAACCTTAGCAAGAAATATTTATTAATACAAAAATATTAAGTGATTGTTGTAAATATTATATGCACAGTACAGATATATACACTGATTATATCATTATGTATATATAAAAATTTCATTCTCTTTTATATATATATAATAAAATAGAATCCTTAAAAATGGAAAATAGGGTAAAAATTTTATTAAAATCATAATTCGTATTCTTCTATTTCATTAATTTCTTTTTAATATATCGTTTTAGAATTATATTTTTTGTGAATATACATTTCATATTTATATTTGCTATGGCATGTATTTAATTTTCAGGTTAATATTTTAAAAAATAAGTTGGAATCATTTAATTTTGATTTAATGTTAAATAATCCAGTTACTTTATGTCCCAAATGCACTTTATGTGATAGTGTAAATGTAAATGAAAAAAAGAAAAATGAGCCTTGGTTTAAAATTTTTTGTTATCAATTTGTAAGAAATTTAGAAACTGCTGAAAGCATAAATATGAGTAAATCTAAGGATATAAGAGAAAGTCGGTGTAGAAGTTTGAAATACTGGATATATGATAAAATAGTAAATTCTTATCAGAAAATTGAAATTAATAGTAATGATAATATTATTGATGAACTTCTTAAGGTATGGACAAATTTTAATGGTTCTGATGTAAATAATGCTTTATCTTCCAAATGCAAGGTTCCTGAAATAACTGAATTTACAAATATAGAGAAAATGAAAAGGGAAAAAAAAATGTCTGATTATTGTGAAAATTATAATGAACTCAAAAGTTTATTAACAAAAACATTTTATGGAAACTGCCATATTTACTATGATTACTTTAAAGATAGTTTCCTTGAATTCAGTAAAATTGCTGAAGAACAGTATGCAGAATGTTTGAAAATAAATAATTGCTACAATTTTTGTAAAAATTATGACCCTGCACACCTCATTAACAAATCAGTATGTGAGGTAGTAGAAATATCGAAAGATATGAAGGAATATATAAAAAAAGAAGAATGTGATACATTAACAGCTGAAGCTGTATCTAAGAAGACATGTGAAACCAAAGAAGTTAGAATTTCAGAATTCACTTTTTCGGATAATCGTGCCATTATTTTAATTTTATTTTCATTGTGGGGAATATTGCTGTCATTTTTATATTTGTATAAAGTAAATAGAATTTCCCTCTAAATTTATAATCATATCATTATAGGAATATTATTCTTCCTTTAAAAGCACATTATTATATATATTACATATATTTTTAATCTGTTAGATGACACCTGTACAATCCTGGATTAGTAATAAACTAAGAAAGAAAATTATAATAAGAGATGATTTTCATGAAGAAAGTGACAACGAATCATTAGATGGCGATTATGAAAATATCGAAAGAAATATGCAAAATGTGGGATACAATATATCATATAATTCTGATTGGAATTCTACACAGTAAGTTAATAAACAATGTCATTTTAAATAAAATATATATTATGAAAAAAAATGGGAGATACCTAGTTTTAGTATAAATTATAAATATATAATATTATATTTATTTAGTATATAAATTTTGATGGGGTGGAATAAAAAAATATAAAAATATTTGTACAAAAAGGATAGTTAAATAAGAAAAATAAAAAATATAACATTTTAATACACTTATGTGCTATTATGTTTATTTTAATATTTTTTTTTATTAAATATATTCCATAAAATTATTCCGTTACAAAATTGTTAATTTTTATACATCTTGTGCCTATAGTATTTCTATAAAATTTAAAACACGAGATTTATAGGATTAGGATGATCAATATTTTTTCTTAAATGTAAGAACATTGTTATTAGCTAATAATAATGGGATCAATATATATATAATTATGCAATGGTATTTTTTTAATCTTGTTATCAAGAATTTTGATAAATTATATTACCATCTTATTTTTTATACTATAATTTTTACTTTAATATTTTATAGTTAGTATATAAGACGCTTTATTTTACATGATAATCAACATTTATATTGTTAAATTTATTCTTTCTATATTCGTCATGTATTGATATGTTAAGCCGAATATTGTATCATAAACTCGTACTGAAATATCAAATATGTTTTGACTTCTTTTGAAAAAGGTTTGCATTAATAGTTCTTAAATTTATAATGTATATTTTTAAAAGATATTACATGTCAACAGATCTCTATATATATTCACATAGTTATTTGTTTTATGATTACTCTAAAAATTTAATATGATTTATATATTTTTGACACACGTATTTTTAACATCACGGTAACATAGGGGGTGTGCATTCTTCTCTGTACTTCTATTTGGAGGTTTACGTGTTTGTTCTACAAAATGGCAAATCTCTCCTTCCTCTGCATAATATCGAATATTTTGTTTTTTTATCATGATGACTTTCAACAAGGTTTCAAAAGGAGTAAAATATTATTTGAATAAGAAATATAAAATATGTAATAGACTGGTTTCACTTTTTTTTTTCTAATCAGTAGTTTAATTATTTGGAATATTTACTTCGAAGAATTGAATTAATATAAAAATATGAAAACTTCGTGCTTTTATAAAATATATTTACAAAAATTAAATAGTATTTATTATAGTATGATTCATGTGGAATTTATGCTACATATGATTAGAAAAATGATATTTAACCTAATAAGATTTTAAGGTAACATGGCTATAATTATTATATATTCCAAGATGTTTCAATATTTTCAAGGTAAATATAAGTTAAAAAATTAATTTTATGAAAACATTAAGTAGTATTTTCAAATAATATCTATTTATTTTAATAGAATTAGAAAATTCAAATATTGTGCTATAAAATTTTATTTTATATTTCACTAAAATATATGAACGTAGTTATCATCGTGTAATTCTGCTATGTATTAAATTATTGAAAATAAATTATAATAGTATGCGATATATTAATACCTGAATGAATTAAATAAAATCAAATAATCTCATAATATATATGCATTTATATTTATTTTAAAAATACAAAATTTTTATAAATATAGCTATTAATAAGTACTATTTTTATATGTATATTATAACTTGCAAAAAAAGATGGTATATATAGAATTTAGTACAGAATATAATTAAAGAATTCATTGATTTACTATAATTATCACATGTACTCCCTTAAATATACTTTATTTATTAAGTATATATTTTTTATGTAAGACTGTATTCCATATTAATATTTTTAGAGTTATTAGCATGTTTACAAAAAAAATTTTCTCTTATGAATGATAATATATATTATAATAATTTAATAAATGAAACATATATTTATGTATAATTTATAAATATAATTTAAATTGTGCATATAAAATTCCTCAAAGAATTAAAAAGAAAATTATAATACAACAAATATACGGAAATTAATTACTTTTTATTTATCTTTATGTTAGGAATTGTATAAAAAAAGTGAATTTTGAAAAATGATAAAAAATGTTTTATTAAACATATAGTATTGTTTATTTCTTATGCATACATAAAGCTAAATATGTATCAATTTAATATACTTTATAGAAAAATATATCTGAAAAAGAAAAAAATGTATATATATATATAAGTGAAAATAATACATTATCATTATATGGTAATACATATTCTGTTCTATGGAATATATAATTTATCTTATATATTTAAATTAAAAATGGCATTTATTCGTATATTACAAATAATGAATTATATTTAGATTATATGATTATACAAGTATATATTATTAATATAGGTAAATTATATATATATATTTTTTATTATTCATGCACACATATTATATGTGTATCTATTTGTTGAAATATGAATATTATAAAATTTATTATTTTATATATATTAATATATTTTTATGTTGCATTCGTATTATTATAATTTTTCAAAATAATAAAATAATTCAAATATATATATATATAAAATAATTTTATTATGTATACATATTGATACCATTTCGTATATATTTATATATATATTAATATTAAAAATATTATATATATGTCATGAAAAGTTATGGTAAGTATATTGAATGTTTTTTTTCTTTTTATGGATATAATGTAGATGTATGGAGGTATTAATATAATAACTATAATAAGTGGAAAGTTAATGATATAATGTAGTTACAATTTATATAATTTTGTCTTTAATTACTTTTCCCTTCATATATGATTATTTAATATAATATATAGATTTCTTAATGCATATTTAATATTTTTTTGTTTTATATTAATCATTATAATAGGATGCTTATGTAATAAAAATAACATATATTACGTCGGTATAAAAGAAAACACGCGTTAATTAGATTTACTGTAGTGATCAACTTTTTAACATTATGTATAAATAATAATGTGCACGATAGCATACTTTATTCTTTTCTGAGGTATATTGTATCCCATTAGAAAATGTCATTGCTAAAAAAAAAACATGACTCTATGAAAAAGTAATTTATTATATGTGTTTAAGAAACGTAATTCTTTTAGTTATGTGACTTATTAATAGATTCACATAATAAGAATATAAATGAAAATTTTGTATATTTATATTTAAAAATATAGCACTATTGTTTCTAAGGTATTTACATTAATGTGTTCGTAGTTTTTAATATATATTATATATATATGTACTTTACTGAAAGTTGAAAACTATATTAAAGGTATTTTGTATATAATTATATTTATTTTCTATGATTAAAAAAAAGATATTCATAATATATTTATAAAGAGTATTATCATACTATTCATATATAAGAATTCATATATAACAGCATTTTCTAATACATATAGTTCAAATATAGCTATAAATAATGACATGTTCTGAAGAACCAAAGATTGGAGATGTATGTAATTAAATTTATTAATACTAAATATTTATTGAATGTTATTTAAATTATCTATTATTATGAATATACAAGAAAATTTTTATTCATGAAAATAAATTTTTATAATTTTATAAATATGACATTTTTTTTTTTATTTTTAGTATGAATTTTTCAAAAGGTTTGATTATTATAATGATAGAGCTAAAGTTGCTGAAGAAATAAATGTGTTGGAAATTACTGACGAAGACATATGTACTGATGAAATAGAGAATAGTTGTTATTTTTTTTTACTTAATGATATTTTCCCTGAAATCCAATCTACGCATATAATATGTGAACAATTTAAAAAAATATATAATTTATTATCAAATAGCAAGATTGGAAAAGAAGATGGAAAACTTGAAAATGATGATTACTCTTTCATGAACTACTGGCTAAATGATAAAATAAGGGGTACGCATACTAATCTTCCAATGTGTGTTAATGATTTTTACCAAAAACTAAAGGAAGTAAATAAGAAGGATTATTTCAAAATTATAACCTTGGATAATAAATTTTACAGTATGACAAAGAATGATTTGGATAATATGAGAAAATTATATGATTTATATAACATTAAGGATAAAATTAGTGAATCCATTACAGAAGAATTTACTGAAGAAAAAAGTTTATCATGCTTAAAGTATACAAAAGAATGCTATAGAAAATATAAGGAGGCTATAATTAATTGTCAAGGTAATTGCTTGCATTTTTATAGTCTTATAAAAGAGTTTAAAAGTAAATATAAAAATGATTTAAGTGATTCTGCTAAATCATCACTTTCATGTAAATCGGCAGAATTATTCGAATTGCCAAACTACGGAGTAGTATTGAAGGAACATGAAAGTGTACGAATTATACGTAATGGAACACTTTCAGTTTTACTTCCATTGCTTGGAGTGTTCTTGATGTTCAAATATTCTGATAAGGTTAAATGACGTACATGCTTTATGGTTTATGTAGAATAATATTTATTAATGTTCACACTGTAAAAACGTTATTTTTATGGAGAATTATATCTTTATTTTTATTTTATTTTTTCTTTTTATGTTAGTTTACACCATTTAGTCAATATATTCTCGAAAAAATAAAAAGGAGAAAAAATATATTGTTTGGTGAGGAAGAAGGAGACAATGAATTGTTGTCATATACATCTGACGATGATAGCAGCATTTATAATAATGGAGAATATAACATAAGTTATTATAACGTAAGAAATTATTAATACTATTACATTTAAAAGAAACATTGTTTCTAACATATAATATGAAATAAGGAAAAATTATAATGGGATATAATTTTATTAGAAGTATAATCCATATAAATTATAGTACCATTTATTAATTAATATATTGGAACAATTATTTGTAAAATTCATTGTAATAGAATATTATAACTTAAGAAGTCGTGATCTATTTATGTCTTCATGTTTATAAATAAATCTCATGGTTCACAGTTGCGTATTGTAAAAGAAAGTTGCTCAAGTGTACATATGAATTCATAAATGATATTTTCTATATGTTTATAGAATTATATGAGTATACATATATTACATATATTATTTGCAGTTTATATAAATTTTAATTATCTATAAAAATTAGTTCAATATATAATAAGATACATGTATTATTTATATGGAAAAATATATTCCCCATGAATAGTACAATACTATATTACAAAAGAAATAAATGAATTGTTTCTGTTCTAGTTGTATGAATAATTTGAATTCCAGGCAAATAGTTGTGTATATCTGTATTAATAATTTTATAAGTAAATAATACTGAAAATAAAGGAAAAATATATATGGTGTAATAATAAATTTTTACTAAAAATATAGCATTGATAAACATTAGTTTGTTAACATAGAGTATAAAATTGCAGAATGTCTATTATTATATATTACAAATAGGGTAAATACTATAATTAATTGAATACGAGCATGAAAGTTTGTAAAATTATAATTATAATAAAGAGACATTTTTTTACTTCGAGAGGACTCAAAAATAGATATAAATATATGTAATAAGAAAATGAATAATAATTTTTTAAGTTATATAAACATTTGAAAAAAAAGAAGTGTAATAGATATTAAAGAATGATTACAAATCATGGTAAAATTTGAAGAAATATATATATATATGCTTTACATTTTTTTTAGCTTAATGAAAACATAATATAAATATAAATTGTATTAAAAGTAATATATTTATATAACCACAATGACAATTCTTCTTATAACCTTATCCAAGGTAAATTTCTAAGTGCCTTATATTACTATTTATATTATAGTGGAAAATAAAATTCTATATTTTGAATTTCTTTATAATATATTTTGTTAGCAACTTTCTTTTTAATATATACATATAACACATTTCATTAAAAATAAAGGAAATATGTAAAAATTATTTAATACGAAATTATGACTAACCGTGTACTGTAATACACATAGCTGTCTAAATGTGTGAAGGAACTCTTGATTTTATATATTTATTTTGTGTATTTCTCTTATTTTTATTTATAAATTCATCATCCTGTATAGAGTATATATTTTGTTGCTAGTAGTGATTATGTGTTTTAACAATATATAAATAAATAATAAAGAAGTACCCCTATATATATTAAGAATAACCAATTATAAACTTATATGGAAACTCACATTATACCTGCTTCATAGCAATCCTTATTCACACGCTTTTAATTATAACTTAAATCATTAATAATATATATATTATTATTTAATCTAAAAGATAGATAAATACTCCTCAGTAAAACTGTTATAAAAATTACTCATATTTTTATTATCATAAATGAAATGTAAATTTCTTAAATTTTTTGTTTAATATAATGATTAATTATTTTTCAGAAAAAAACAAATGTATTTTTATATGTGTGTTCAATATATTACCAATAAAGTATTCAATGCTTTTTCATAATAGAAAAGATATTTGATATTATGAATAAGGAAAAGTAATATTTTAAGGTCGAAGGCGCATAAAATTCTCAAATGTTTAATATGAATATAAAATTATTATATACATGTGTATGTATTACATAAATAAAAAAATTTAACAAATTAAGTTATCTAAGAGTATATGAATATAATCTAAATATATTAAAAGTCACTGTCAGATGATAATAATAATAATAGTATCGAAAATTTTTATTTTGTATATTTATAAAAAGAATAAATATGTTTATTAAAATGATATATATTTAAAAAAATTTTATTTTACTATTAGTTTTACATCCTGTTCTTATTTTTTAAATGTATTCATTTTACGCATTTTATTTTAATTTTAAGTTATTATATTTAATGAACACATAATTTTGAAATTTGTAATGTTACCTATTGCAAGAATGTATTCAGTTCTATTAAATTATTTTTAGTTATAAATTACGCATATGTAATATAGGAAATAGTAACAATTTAATGAAATATAATAATTATATTTATTTTTTTTTGGTTAATTAAAATTCGATCTTATTTATTACTAATGAACACTTCATAAGCATATGTAGAAATGTACGATAACATATAAACAATTTTTTAAAGGAAATTACTTAAAGTTTCATAAAATAGAACAATTATAAGAAGAATTCTATGTAAAATTATTTATTTAGAAATAAAATAAGCAAAAAAATTATTTGATTTGTTCATGCACTACATTTTAAGATATTAAGAACTTCGTTACCTTATTTTTTTGTGGAAAATCAGTATATTTATTCTCTTCTAAATTATGCATGCTAAATATGCACACAATATTTCGAATAAAGTGGTAACTAATTATAATACAATTAATTAAAAAAAAAGAATGTATACAAAGTAAACAATTTTATAATACTTTTGAATAGCTGTATTTCTCCGTTACATTGATATTGGAAAAATGTATTTTAAGAATAAGTATAATATAAATTATATTGAAAATTTTATTAAGCATTTTAAGTACTTCATAATTAATGATATGGTTTATTTTATATTATAACGAAAATTACGTTGGATATTTATTAAATTACATAATTAGTGTTATTCCAAAAAATTAGTCATATTAAATTTTTTTTTAACATATAATATTATTTTGAAAAAATACTGAAAAAACAACATTTTTGGATAAAAGTAGAACATTTGAAATAAGAATTGCAACTGTTACATACTAGTAGCATAATTATATAATATCATATGGCAATTTCCATATGAGTCTAATATAAATTTGTAAAATAAATGTTACATATTAAAAAATTAATATATTAAATGAGTGAAATGTATTAAATATAAAAATATATAATAAGAAAAGTAATAAGAAGAATAACATGTGTAAATTACACAATATTTATAATCACGTATTATATAACAAATAAAAAACAATGTAAAATAAAAAAGAATTATATAAAGTTAAAATATGTGTTTGTTTTTTTAATTTTACCTTGCGTTATATAATATATGTGGATATTAGTGTTCTTATTAATGGGAACCCTAAAAGTTTTTCTTAAAATAGAAAAAATATATATTTTTTATAAGTGAATTATAAATATAAATGATATTGAATATATTTTTTTTTCCAAAGTATAATACACAAATAATATATAGAAAATATATCGATAAAATAGATATATAAAGCTCAGGATTATAAGCATTTTTTTCTATACCACAGTATATAAGTGAAAATACATAGTTTTTATACTAATAATTTATTATTGTAAAAATATTATTATCACTATGTTAGAGAAAAACATATTAAAAAAAATATATATTGGAATATATTTAAAGTACCATACTAATAAAATATATTTTGTTCTATGAATAGGATTTTATATAATCTAAAAAAGGTTGTATGTCTTCATATTTTCTGATTTTATTATAAATATAAATCAATATTTATAATTTATTATGAGTGGTATTAATAAAGTATTTTTATATATATAAATAGTAAGAGTTAAAAAACATTTATATGTATAAATAATAAGTCAAATGTAATAATAACATAAACGCAATGTTTGGAAAAGGTAAACTAGGGAGATACACAGTTCATTTAGAAAATAAATAAGTAGCATATTTAAAATATAGGAATATTAGTAAAGAGAAAATAATGTACTTAATCCTTTTTTGTGAATGAGTATAAAGTTTATGTAACACCTTTTTTAGTATATATATATATATATATATTTATTTTTAGAAGTATCTGTATTCTTGAAATATAAATATTTATCCAGAAACTACATAGGTTACAAAACTAATTCTAAAAAAGAATAAATAATTTAAAAAAATATTAAGCCATGAACGTATTATAATAATTATCCATTTAACAAATGTAAAAATAAATTCATTACAAAAAATAACAGATATATATGATAAATAACTTTAAGTAATACAAATAAAAAAACGTATATATTATATATTTAATTGTTATTAATAAACTTATTATAGTGTTTGTATAATCTTATTTAATAATTTTTCTACAATATCAGTATTCTTACTCTTTATTTGAATTTTTATTATATTTTATAATACAATTTTTTCTAAATTTAAGTAGTAATAGAATATAAATTTACTAATACCTTGGGAATAATCACATTTCCTAAATGTACATTAGTGAAGAATAATTATTTATTCTAAATATTAAACTCATTGTATTTTAATATATATTTTTAATATGTACGTATTTTTTTTTAATATATTATTACTGTGTATTCAGAAAAGTTTCTATTTCCTTTAATTGATTTATTTATATTTATGTATAATCTTTAAAGATGGTAGATGAGGTTAACTATTTTTTAAATACATCATTTATATTTTTTTACGTCAATATTTATTTCTTAATGGAAAATACTAAGAAATGTATTTTTTCTGTGTAAATTTTGTGGTATTTATATATTTTTTTTTATATCTTTGATATTTATAGACCACAGCTTTAAAGGATCTAGATTCACTAATTTTTGATTATAAATTGGATAATATAAATGGTAAGTGCGAGAATTGTTCTTTTTGTTACGAGAAGGGTAGTAAATTGAATAATCCATTTTCTTTTCAACTTCTTTGTCATTGATTAGTGAAAAATATAGAATTTGCACATAATACAATTCATTTAAATGGAGAAGAATTAAAAGAAAAAAGATGTGAAGATTTTATTTATTGGATGCATTATAATGTTAATAAGGTGAATAAAAATACCGAACAACATGAAATTAATAAGATTATTAAAGAACTTATAACAGTGTGGAGTGAAGTTAACGAAAAATTAAAAAGTAATCATGTGAAAGAATCATACTTGTGTGACATTTCTAATATTAATATACCACTAAATTTTATTAAATTAGAACAAAAAAAAAAGATGTCTGATTATTGTCAAAATTTTGATACAATTCATACAAAATTAACTAATCCTAATAAACTCAATTGCGAGGTTTATTATGATTACTTTATGAAAACTAAAAAAGCATATGACGAAGTTTTTGTAGAATGCCATAATAATTCTGGCAGTTCTAACTGTCCAAAAATTTGTGTAAGAAAGAAGAATAATCCTAAACTTATTCTTGATAATTTACGCTGTGATAAAATACCAAAACCGGTAGAAGAAGAAAAACGTATAACAATAAAAGAATGTAATGCAGAAAAAGACGTGATTCAATCTGAACTAAAACAAGCTCTTCTAGATGCTAGTAATCCTGCGTTCAATTACTCGGATCCTCGATCTGTCTTCTTAATTTTATTTACATTTTGGGGAATATTTCTAACTCTTTTTTTTTTGTATAAAGTAAATATAAATTACATTTAAGAACATAATGGTTATATGATAATACTGCTAAATTGTTTATATTGAAAGTATATAATTATAAAAATCATTATATTATTTCATTTTATATATATTTTTAATATATTAGCGTACACCGTTTAGTTCATGGATAAGAAACAATTTACTAAAGAAAAAAATAGCAAGAGAGAATTTTGATGAGGAAATTGACGATGAACCTATATTTGACTATTCTGGAAGCGTGAACGCAAATATGGAGAATGTAGAGTATAATATATCATACAATTCTGATTGGAGTCCTTCACAATAACACGTTGAATGTAATGTTAGTTTAATTAGAATATATAAATGAAGAAGAAAAAATATGTAAAATATAATCCCTAATTTAAAAGAATATAATAAGATAAATAGTATATATATAGCTTAATTTAAAAAAAATATATTAGAATTGTACTTATGAAAATGATCGGTATACTAGCATAGCATACATTAAATGAATAACACAACCAGGATAATTGGTGTTTGCAACTTCTGGAAGAATAACATATAAATTTATATAGTTGAAAACTTTATTCTGTTATATTAAAATGAAGATATACACATTGTGAGGATAATCAGAAAAATATAATCCCTTTTTATTAAAAATAAAAAAAATCCTTTAGAGAAATAAATTTAAGCGTATATCCAATCAGTCAGTTTAATGAGAAAAATTCCAAAGTGTCATATAAAGAAGTAATATTTAAATAAGTAATGTATTAAATTAATATAAATATTGCACGTTACAGAAATAGATATACTATTTATTAAAAAAAATAATGGAAAATTTGCGTAATAAATTTTAAGAAACATGAAATATATTTTATCAACTATAACGAAGAAACATTAGATATTATTAATTAATATAAAAAAAAATACTCAAAATTATATATATCATATGGATAATTTATATTATATATAATAAATATAAATAACTTCTTTTTATTTATCGTTTTTCTTAATGTATGTAAAATACCCTCATATTATAGTTATTGTAATAGAATTACATTATTAAAAGGATCTTCAATAATATTACAATATAAATGTCTAATGTAATAAAGAAAAAAAAAATTAAATTATCTAAATTAAGTCAACCAAAATAACTTTTTCAAGGAAATGAATTTTAAAACTATATTATACATCTTATTTAATTATTTCTTAAAACAAATAAATGAGAATTCATGCATAAATTGGATGACATAAAATGCCAGTTTAGAGAGAATAATATATATAAATAATCGAATGATAATATATATTGAAATTATGAAAATCATGCACATCAATGATAAGGTATAAGGAATTGTTGTTATAAAAATAATCATATTATTCTTAAAATGAATATATTAAATTAAGAAAAAACTATTGTACAAAGAATCAATACATATCATCTATCAGATATCTAATCTAATATAGTTCATAATTCAGTACATTTATATGTTCATCTTCTTTGAGTCTATTAAATTTGTTGTAAAGGTTAGAATAAGCAATGTCTCCTATATATTTTCGGATTAATCATAACTTGCAATAGCATTATAATATAGGAAATTATTTAAAAAATTGAGTAAATAAATGAACGTATTACTTATTATTTATTACTTATGTGTATTTTCACATTATATGAACAATATGGTATAATGAAAATATGGAAAAGGTAAATAATAAATATTTTAATGCATTATTTACGTAGTTACAATTAATACATAAAAATTTCCATGAAAATTATTTGT